>PVKZ01003033.1:144634-165106 GCA_004027375.1 Macroglossus sobrinus
ATATATATATATATATATATATATATATATATATATATATATATATATATATATATATATATATATATATATTAGGTGTCTTTTCACTGGCTCTTCAGTCATTTTTACTTTTTCTCCAGCCAGGATCAGATATGGTGTGTTTAGTGGGCTTACAGGGAAGGCACTTCCTGGAAGAGGAGCCTCGGGTCTGTAAAGATTGGATATGCTCAGGAATAATTCTCCATAAGAAGAGTTAACTTTCTTAATAAGTTGCACCTGGCTACACAGGTGTTTGATCTGTTTACAGTTCATACATGCAGCAGTTTATAAAATGATTACTATGAAATACTTGTGGATTATAAGAATAATTAACACTGATATTTACGAATGCATGACATTTTCAACAGTTAACATTAGCCATGTTTTCTCTTCTCTAACCTCTGTCCCATGTCTCGGTGAGACCTGTAGTATTGCAGGAGCTTTCTAACCAGTCTCTTTGAATGGTCTTTCAGTCTTCAATTCATTGACCACCATGTTCTTGAATTAATTTTTCTAAATCACAGCTCTGACAATGTTCCTTCTCTGCTCAAAACCATGGCTGCCTTTCCATTGCTGAGTGCACATAGTCTGCATCAGTCAGTTTGCATTTCAAAATCCACTTTAATCTGGTCCTCTACCTTCCCAGCTGTCTTTTACCCACTTCTCTGCTCTACAGAGCCCTGTACTTTATTCCAAAGGAACATCTGACCCATGTCTGCTCCCTACAACACTGTATCATTGCTTATATCTTTCCTATTCACTCCTATAAACTAATTTTTTATCTTCCTCCACTTATTCAGATCCTACTTTATCCTTCTGCGCTGAGGTCAAATGGAGCCTTTTTCGGTTTTACTCTAGTTCTTATGACATGTTTCTACCAAAGGTGTTTTCCTCACTTGTTGAATAATAAATGGAGGCTTTTGTTTCAAGCTTTCTTAAGTTATCACACACATACAAGAAAGTGTATAAGCCTTAAGCTTATATTTCAATGAGTTTATATGAATATACACTAGAATAACCACTACTCAGGTCAAGCAATATAACTCTCCCAGAACCTCAGAAATTTTCCTCATGCTGTTCCCCGGTCACAGACCGCACTT
The DNA here is from genome assembly GCA_004027375.1 of Macroglossus sobrinus. NCBI lineage: Eukaryota > Metazoa > Chordata > Mammalia > Chiroptera > Pteropodidae > Macroglossus > Macroglossus sobrinus. Next base: position 145,753 of record PVKZ01003033.1, read on the forward strand.
TCTTCCCCAACAGAAACCATTATGTTCACCATAATTTTTTTTGCCCATTTTCAAATTTTATCTAAAAAAGAAACCATACAGTTTAATTGCATTGTTTTCTGTAGCAATGTTTACTTATTTTTTGTTTTCTGTATTATATTCTATGAATGTAGAATATATCTATTCTAATATTGATGGACATTTGTGTCATTGCCAGTTTTGGTATAAGTAATGTGTCTAAATATTCTTGCACATACCATTTGGTGATAATATGTATGTACCTCTCTTTGGTAGATCCCTAAGAGCAGGGTTCCGCTACCCCCGAGCCATGGACTGGTACAGGTCTGTAGCTTGTTAGGAATCGAGTCGCACAGCAGGAGTCAATCAGTGGATGAGCAAGCAAAGCTTCATGTGCTAGCATCACCACTCCACAATGCTAGCATCACTGCCTCAGCTCCACCTCAGATTATCAGTCATTAGATTTTCATAGGAGCACCTGTCCCTGGTGCCAGAAGGTTGGGGACTGCTGCCTAAGATTGGAGTTTCTAGATAATGGGGTATCCATACATTCGGTTTAGGTAGAAATTGTCAGTTTTCCCAAGTGGCTATACCAGTTTATGCTCCCAGTAGTAGTGCATGAGTATTTCCATTGTTTTACAAACTCTCTAACGTGTTTGCGACTTTTTTTTTTCAATTTTAGTCATTTGAATGGGTGTGTAGTGGTATCTTATTGTATTTAATTTACAATTCTATGTTGATTAATAAAGTTGAGCAGTTTCTCATATGTTTGGCTATTTGGATATCCTCTTTTTTCAAAATATTTATAATTTTCAATCATTTGAACATTTCTCTATGGGATTGTCTGTCTTGTGAATTTTAGGAATTCCAGAGATAGAGTATTAGCTTTTTGCTTATCAAGTATGTATGTTACAAGTATATATTTTTATTTTGTAGTTTGCCTTTTGACTCTCTTAATAGTGTGTTTTTTAAAATAGACTTTATTTTTTCAGTAAGTTTTAGGTTCTCAGGAAAATTGAATGGAAGGTACAGAGATTTCCCATACTCCTCTCCCCCACATACATACAGCCTCCCCTGCTATCAAAATCCTGTACCCGAGTAGTACATTTATTATAATTGATAAACCTGCATTGACATATTATTATTACCCAAAATCCAAAGTTTACATTATATTTTACTCTTGGTGTTGCACATTTTATGGGTTTTGACAAATAATATATGTACCCACCTTAATAATGTCTTTTGATCAAAAGAATTTTCTAATTTGAATGTGATTTGTTTCAGGAACTTTTTTTCTTATAGTGAGTGCTTTTTGTCATGTTTAAAATATCCTTACCTATTCTAAGTTAGTGAATATATTTTCCTCTGTTACCTTTTAAAAGCTTTATATTTTACCTTTCACATCTGGACCTGTAATTCACATGGAATTATTGTGTATGGTATCAGGAGGGGCACAAGATTCACTTTATTACCTATTTCAGTGGAGAGAACCTCAATTATAATGTTGAATAGGAGTGATGATAATGGGCATCTATTTCTTTTTGTGATATTTTACCATTAAGTATGAGGTTTCTTGTAGATTCTTTTGTACAGATCCTTTATCAGATAAGTAATTTTTTATGTTGAATTTTTAAGGATTATTTTTAAATCATAAATAGATTTTGAATTTTGTCAAATCCCTTTCTGTATCTATTGAGATGATTATTGTTATTGATTTTTAGCTTATTTCTCTGCAATAAGAGTACATAATTTCAACTCTGAAGTTTGTTGAGACTTGTTTTATGGGCTAGTATATGGTCAGTTTTAATAATAATAAGTGCTATGCACTAGAAAATAATTTGTTCCCCAATTTTGGAAATGTTCTATATTTTGCAATTAAATTTGTTAAACATATTATTTAAACCTTCAATAGCCTGATTAATATTCTATCTGTTTTGTCTATCAGTTATTGAGGGAGATAAAAATTTTTACTTTACATGTTTTGAGGCTATTACTGAGTACATATAAATTTGGAATTATAATTCCTTCCTGATAAATTAATCTGTTAATTATTGTGATATTTCCTTTTACTCTAGTAATACTTATCTTCTTAAAATATTCTTTGGCATTATCAGAGCTATATCAGCTTTCTTTTTGTTTGTGTTTGGTTCGTGTTCACCTTTTTTACTCTAAACCTTTCTGTTTTCTTATATAGTAATTGTTTCTTATAAGATGTATATACTCGTTTTATTTTTTTAAGTCAGACAATCTTTGTCTAGTAATTGGAGTATTTAATCAGTTTACATTTTTTTAATTACTGGTACATTTTGGCTTAAATCTGTCACCTTACTATTTGTGTCTCCTTTTTATGTAAGTTTTTCTTTTCTTGCCTCTACTTTAGTTATTTTTAATGTTCATTTTTCTCTCCATCAATTTTTTATTTATGTGTTTTATTTTTTAGTTTTTACTCTAGATATTACAACATGCATTGTATCCTTGAACTTATAATATTAATACTTTTATTACTTCTCTGACAGTGCAATGACCTAACAACATTCTTAACTCTATTTGTCTCCTCTTATCTTTCATATTATTGTTGTGAGATGTTTTTATTGTTTTATACAATAATGATTTATATAGATGTAACTACATATTTATTTTTTTATGATACTTATTTCTTATATCTTCATGTTTTAGTTTTTTTCTTCTTGAAGAACACTTTTTTGTGCCTTCTTTTATGTGGATCTGTTGGTGACAAATACTCTAGTTTTTGTTCCTTTTAAAATGTATTTACTTGCTTTTATTTTCAAAGGCTCAAGTATAGAATTCTAGATTGGCAGTTAATTTTTCAGCCCTTTGGAGCTATCGTTCTATTGTCCTATGGTTCACTGTTCCAGTTAAAAAGTCAACTGTCCTCTTATTGTTACTCCTTTGAAGGTGAGGAGCATTTTTCTCTGCCTGCTATGAGGAGTTTTCTCTTTGAATTTGATTGTAAGCAGTTTTACAATGATGTAACTAGGTGATGTTTGTGTTTTGTATTTATTGTGCTAGTAGTTCACAGTGCCTCTTGAAATCATAGCCTTATATATCTTTTATCAGTTTTGGAAAATTCATAGCCATTATTTCATCAAATATTGCTTCTGCGGTATTCTCTCTTTCTTCTCCTTTTGGGGCTTCAATTATATGTAGGTTAAATCTTTTTCTTATGAACCTATGTCTCATATCCCTTTATCTGTGTTTTATTCTATTTATCAACTTAATTTAGCTATTTTCCTTGAACTTATCTTTCAGTGTACTAATTCTTTCTCTTGCTGTTAAATATAACTACAGAATTATTAAAATTCAATTACTGCTTTTTTCCAGTTCCAAAATTTCAATTTAAATTTCTTTTATAGTTTTCAGTTTTCTGTTAAAATTTCCAAAAATTTCATCACATTTTAAAAAATATTCAAAGTCCATGTCAGATAATTCTAATATAAGGATCTCTCATTGGCCTGCTTTTATTATATGCATTTTTTTGGTAGTGTTGTGTCTTGGTATATTTAGCTTTTTCTGAATGAATTATGGACATTGTATATAAAAATTGTAGAGATAATTTGAGGCTCTGGAAGATATGTTTCTCCAGTGAGGATTTACTTCTGTTATTGACAGGCTAGTTGATTAGGGGCAAATTAGCTTAATTTTCTTATGAATTAAGCACATTTAAAGTATGGTTTCGGTCTTTTTGAATACTGGATTATTATCAGTCAAGGTTCATTCTTCATAGTTTTGAAGGTTGGGCCTGAACTCTAATTTTTCTCCCTCTAGCCCCAAGAGACTTTTAGAAGCTTTACTCAGCTTCTTAGTCTCTCAATTTCTAATATATTCTCAGTTATTTGTCCTCTTAGGAGTGTTTTACAATTGTTAAGTGCTTCAAAAGAGTACTGAATGTTGAGTTCACGTCTCTGAACTTCCTTCTGGATTTATGAGATATTAGCCCTTTATATCCTGCTGCTTAGAAAATTTCCAACACCATATATATATATTTTTTTTACCTCGTTTTTCTACTTAATTTTGGCAGAAAGTTGGTCAGCTTCAAGCTCATCCTTATCACTAGAAGAAAAAATTAAGAAAATATTTTAAATTAATATCAGACAACTACTGTCTTATTACAACAAGAAAGATAGACTATGGCCATGCCATCTTGAAAAAGCCTAATCCTGTCTGATCTCAGAAACTAAGCAGGGTTGGTCCTGGTTAGCACTTGGATGGGAGACCACCTAGGAAGACTGGGTGCTGTAGGCATAAAAAAGAAAGAAAAAAAGAAAAGTTCAAATAAAGAGCAAATACGCTATTCATTTTGAATCATAGTAGTATTTTATATTTTTATTAATTAGATTTATTGTGGTAACCTTGGTAACAATATGATATAAATTTCAGGTATACAACATTATAATCAGGTATCTGTATACTCGATTGCATGCATACCACTGAAAATCTAGTTTCCTTTTGTTACAGTGTATTTGACTCTCTTTACCTAATTTACTCTCTCCCCACTCCTTTTCCTTCTGGTAACTACCCTTCTGTTGTCTGTATCAATGAGTTTATTTTTCTTTGTTTTGTTAGTTTGTTACTTTTTGTTTTGTATTCCATCTATGAATGAATTTATACAGTCTTGTCTTTTTTATCAGACTTATTTCACTTAGCATAATATTCTTAAGATCCATCCATATGTCACAAATGGCAAGATTTCATCATTTTTATGGCTCAGTAGTATTCCATTGTGTATGTATACCACATCTTCTTTATCCAATCAACTTATTTCCATATCTCAGCTATTGTAAATAATGCTTCAGTTAATATAGGAGAACATATATCTTTACAAATTAATGTACTTATATTTTTGAGATAAATACCCAGAAGAGAAATTTTTGGATCATATGGTAGTTCTATTTTTAATTAAAGAAAACCCCTCAATATTGTTTTCCATAATGGCTGTACCAATTTGCATTCCAATCAACAGCATACAAGCTTTCTTTTTAACTACATCCTCTCCAACATTTGTTATTTCTGGTCTTTTTGGTAATAGCCATCCTAACAGGCATGAGGAAATATCTCATTGTGGTTTTGATTTTCATTTTCCTAATAACTAGTGATATTGAACATATTTTTATGTGCCTATTGGCCATATGTATGTCTCTTTTAAAAAATGTCTATTCATCTCTGTTCATTTTTAAATCCGATTTTTGTTGTTGCTGCTGTTGAGTTGTATGAGTTCTTTTATATTTTGGGTATTAGCTGCTTTTTGCATGTATCATTGCAAATCTTCTATTCCTTTTTGTTTATAGTTTCTTTTGCTGTGAATAAGCTTTGAGTTTGATGTGGTCTCATTCACATATTTTGTTTGTTTCCCTTGGCTTGGAGTTAAAATCACAAAAATACTTCTGAAACCAATGTCTAGAAGCTTAGTGTCTAGTTTTCTTTTATATAGTTCGTTTTTTTTAAGGTCTTACATTCAAGTCTGTAATCACTTTGAGCTACTTTTGTATATGGTGTAAGTTAGTGGTGTAATTTCATTCTTTCATATATGGCTATCAAGTTTATTCAACACCATTTATTAAAAAGACTTTCTTTTCTTATTTTATATTCATAGTTACTTTGTTAAAAAACTAGTTGCCCATATATGTATAGGTTTATTTCTGGGCCCTTAGTTCTTTACCATTTGTCTTTGTCTGTTTCTCTGCAATAACATACTATTTTGATTAGTATACTTTGTAGTATAGTTCAAAGTTTGGAGTGTTTCTTGTTTTTGTTTTTTTTCCTCAGGATTGCTTTGGCAATTCCGGGTCATTTGTGGTTCCATAAAAAATTGAAAAATTTTTTTAGTTTTTTGCCATTGTGTATGATGTTAGTTGAAGGTTTGTCATATAGGCTTTTATTATGTTGAGGTACTTTTCTTATATACTCATTTTATTGAGAGCTTTTATCATAACTGGATTTTTATCTTATATGCTTTTTCTGCAGATATTGGTATGACCTATGATTTTTATCTTTATTTTTTTAATATGGTATATCACATTGGTTCATTTGCAGATGTTGAACCATCCTTGCATCCTGAAATGAATCCCACTTGATTATGGTGTATTATCCTTTTAATGATTGTTGTATTTGATTTGCTAGTATTTTGTTGAGGATTTTGGCATCTATGTTCATCAGAGATATTGGCCTGGAATTTTCTTTTTTTGTTATGTCCTTGCGTGGTTTTGGTATCAGGGTACTATTGGCCCTGTTAAATAAGTTAGGAAGTATTTTCTCCTCTTAAATTATTTGAAAACATTTGAGAAAAATAGGCATTAAATCTCCTTTGAATGTTTGGTAGGATTCACAGTGAAGCCATCTGGTCTTAGACTTTTATTTTGGGGAGGTTTAGATTACTTTTTAAATTTCCTTATTAGGATGTCTATTTATGTTTTCCACTTCTTCATGATTCAGTCTAAGAAGGTTATATGCTTCTAAGAATTTGTCCATTTCTTCAAGTTGTCCAATTGGGTGACATATAGCCTTTCATAGCATTCTTGTATTATCCTTTATATTTCTGAGGTATCCATTGTAACTTTTCATTTTTCATTTCTGATTTTATTTATTTGAGTCTTTTCTCTTGTTTCCTTAGTGAATCTGCTTAGAGGTTGGTCAATTTAGTTTAGCTTTTTTAAAAAACCAGCTCTTCATTTTAATTTTTTATTGTCTTTTTATTCTCTATTTCATGTATTTCTGCTATTTTTATTATTTCCTTCCTTTTGCTAACTTTGGGCTTCATTTGTCATTTTTTTCTAGTTTCTTAGGGTTTAATGCTAGATTGAGATTTTTCTTGTTTATTGAGGTATGTCTTATTGGTATAAACTTTTCTCTTAGTACCACTCTTGCTGCATCCTCCAAATTTTGGTATGTTGTATTTTTATTTTAATTTATCTCTTCGTATCTTTTACTTCTTCTTTGACCCAATAGTTGCTCAGTAGCATATTTGATCTACACATATTTGTGTTTTTTCCAGTGTTATTATTGTTGTTGATTTTCAGTTTCATATTTTTGTCATCAGAAAAGATATTTGGTTTGATTTCAGTCTTCTTGAATTTATTGAGACTTGCTTTGCATCCCAATATATGGTCAATCCTTGAGAATGTTACATGAACACTTGAGAATAATGTATAGTCTGTCATTTTGGTTGGAAAGTTCTATAAATGTGTATTAAGTCCACAAGCTCTAATGTGTTATTTGAAGCTAATATTGTTAAGTTTCTGTCTGGATGACCTATCCTTTGATGTGAGTGGGTTATTAAAGTCCATTATTATTGTAATTTTGTCAATTTCTGCCTTCATGTCTGTTAATAATTTATTTTCCCCTTTAACATTTATGGTATAAATAAATGTTTAATACTCTATTTCAAAATAGAGTTGCAATTTCTTGCTTCTGTTTGTCACCTTGCTCCATTTTGTATACTTTTTTCTTTTTATTTCAGGTAAAAGAACTCTTTTCAGTATTTCTTTTTAATGCAGGTCCAGTGATGGCAAAGTCCCTTATCTTTTGTTTGTATAGGAAAGTATTTTTCCTTCACATTTAAAGAATAATTTTGATGTACATATTATTCTCGGCTGATAGTTTCTTTCTTTCAGTATTTTGAATATATTGTTCTACTTTCTCCTGTCATGTAGGATTTCTATTGAGAAATCTTCTGATAATCTGATAGGGTTTCTTTTGTAGTTTGCTATCCTTTTTACCCCTGGCTTCTGTTAGAATTCTTTCTTTATAATTAACTTTTGAGAGTTTTAATGTAATATGTCTTAGTAAAGATCTTTTTGCTTTCAGGTAATTAGATAGTCTGTTAGTTTCTTGTATTTGAATGTAGAGCTCTTTCTCTAGGTTTTGAGAAGTTTTCATCACTTATTTCTTTCAGTAGGTTCTCTGTCCCTTCTCTCTTTCTCTTCTCCTTATGTTGCTCTTTCTAATGGAGTCAGATAGTTATTATGAAGTTCTTTTATTTTTCTTTAAGTCCTCTTTCTTTCACCTAAATCATTTCTAGATTTCTATTCTTAAGCTAGCAAATTTTCTCTTTTATCTGATCTCTGTTTTCAATACTCTGTAATGTATTATTCATCTCATTTACTGAGTTTTCATTTCCAAAATTTCTGTTTAGTTCTTTTAACAGTTTAAATCTCTTTGGTAAAATTGTCCTTTTGGTCACTAATTCTATTGTTGAGATCATTGAACTGCCTTTCTGAGTTTTCTTGTATCTCATGAGTTGCTTTATAACTGTAACCTTAAATTCTCTGTTATTTAAATCAGAGTTTTCCATTACTTTATGTTTGGTTTCTGGAAATTTTTTCTTTTCTTTCTGTGTTACCATGTTACTTTGGTTATTTTTGATACTTGATAGATTTCTTATGCTGTGAATTCGAGTTAATGAATTCTCACATTTAGATATTTACTCTTAACAGTTCAGCAAGTTGATTATTAAAGGCCTTTCTTTTGTTTTCTAGTAGATAGCACTATAATGCAAATTTTTGTTTTCTCTTACCTGTGCTACTTGTGTCTCCAGGTGTCACAGTGAGGCGGGGAGCATCACTTTGGGCATGGAAATTGCTAGGTGCCCACCAGGATAGTGAACATTCCCTCTCTGTCCTGGTCATCTCAGTTGTGGGACACCATCATTGTGTTGGAGGATATGGTGAGCAGTGGGGAGCCAGGTTTGTGAGCCCTCAGTGCTGCCTCCTTGATGCTAATGGCCACTGGCACTCTATTTGATCACTTTTCCACTTCTGTCAACAGGTTCTGTTATAATAGGTGTGGGTAGAAAGGAGCCAGATTCTCCAGCAAAGATGTGGCTTCTGGCACTCCTACTTTCCACCAGGCTGTAGTTTGAGGGCCACAGCCTGGCTCCTTCACCACTACTGTATTAGCTGGGGTTGCAGTGGGTGCCAAACTCCATCTCTGGACACTATCCTTGTCCTTCCTCTCATCCCATCTCCCCTAATTTTTCCAATAAGCCTACCTTCAGATGTGCCATTATGTGAATATCTTAAACATGTTTGTGTGTTGAACAGAGAAAACTTTGTTGGATTATAGTTTGACTTAAATTTTTAAGGGGAGATATAAAGGTATCTTCTCATTATGCCATGATCCATAGTAGTATTTTAAATCTTGACAATGATATTAAAACTAATATTTTAAAATTTCAAAGTACAGTTTTAGAGAAACATTAATGTTTAATTTCTAAAGTAAAAATATTGGGTAAACTTTATATACTGTTAGAAGAGTATACCAATTGTTGACTTGAACAACTGGATATTTTTCCTCATTGAGACTAATGTTAAAAAGGTGATCAACATTGCCATTTATTGTCAGCAAGTTAATTAATACTTTACATTTCAAGTACCTTACTAAGTCATTCTTTTCTAAATTAATTTGGTCCCAGTAACTGTATAAATGTCAAGGTTCTATTTGTATTAGTAAAAAAATACCAATCAATATAGTTTAATATTTTGAGAATCTGCTAATAAATATCAAAAGGAATCCAATATGATTTACCTGTTACTTTTATAATGAATATGTTAAACAAACATACACAGCTCTTTGCTCAATATGGAGTAGAACATTTGAACAGTAGAGGGTGCAATTGTACCTTTAGTTTTGTATTTTAGCCCTTAGAAATTAGTATTTAATTGCTGAGAAAAAGATTTAAAGAACATACTGTTTGCTGAAGCTGTATATTATTTATAAAAACATATTTAAAAATAAAATAAGTTATGTAAAGGGAAGTATAAATTTCACAATCATATAATTTTTTGCTAACCCTTATACTTTTAAAAAGTGACAAATTTATATCTGTTAGAAACCATTTTTCTAAAAAATATTATTTTTAGTTGAAAAATAAGGAATATGTTTTCTATATTTAGAAAAGTACACATATCTCAATATGATATTTTTCTTTTATAGAACTTAATTACTATTAATTATATATATTTTTTACTCTCTGAAAATACTGCTTCTAATAGGATTATATATATTGATAACTACAACTTGAGACTCCTATTTCTTAGGAGGAAAAGATGTAAGTAAGAACTACTAGAGATAAATGATGCAATGTCAAGAGAGTTCTTACATTCAAAAAGCTATTTACATTCAGGTTTTATTGAAAATCCAGAACTTTCAGGAAATAGCAAATGAAAAATTTGCATTTCCATTTAGACCCAGACACATCATTATACTATTGCAGTGTTAGGTTTCATTTATAGAGATTTGTGGGGTATATGTGGGGTATTTGTGTACAAAGCTTTCAGTCTTTACTTCCTCTCTTCATAGGTAGAGGTCTCCTTTTATTTTTTCATAGGAAACATTGGGACTTAGGTTTTTGGAAATGCAATAAGTTTAAAGAACTTAGGAAACCTTCTAGCTGACTTTTTGAAATTATAGAAAAATGTATCTGAGAAATATTCCTTTTTTTTTTGCATTAACAAACTACCCTTGTCTTTGATTTAACTAAACAACTATTTAACATATAAGTTATGGCTAATACCCCAAAGTTAGCACTTTCATGTACAGTTGACCGTAGTATTAAGCTTATGGTTTTATTTGAAGGGCCTATTCTGATATTCTATAGAAAAAAAAAAGAACAAGAGAGAGGAAATGGATATCTACTTTAGGAATTAAATTATTGAATTCAAAGTACTTTTGGAGATAAAATTGCTTCCTGAATTTTATTTTAATCTGAACTTTCAAAGCTATTGTAAATGAGGTGATCAAGTAAGTCACAAATATTATTGGTTAGTAATCACTGGCACGACTTATAAATACCTTATTGGGAAGCATCTGCTTTCAAAATAATATGAAATGACATGAATAGTTTTTGAAAAGATGTAAGTATTAATAAGGACTATTAAAAACAGTCAAACTCCAAAGAAAGAAGTCAGCTTTTTGAAAGTATATTTATAACTTTTCAAGAAACTGAAGAAATTGCATAGTTGCTATTGCTATAGTTGCTGCCAGTGTTATAAGAGCACTGCACCCTAAAGACAATATATTGTAAGCCAAAAAGTAAGAAAGACTCTTAGATTATGGCAAATTAAAAGTTCATTAAGAGTGTTGATTGTCTAGATATAGTTTGAAAAAATGAAGTGGTATCAGGAAATATTATTTCCTAGAAGTATTTCAAGGTGACAGGTTGAAAACACAGATATCATAGGTTTTAAGTAGGTAGATATGTTTTTCAAAGAATGACATCGATGTTGTTGTTTTTTTGGCAGAAGAAAAAATACATTTCAAAACTAAGCCTGTGATACATGTGATTTATTACATACAAGAAGAACTTACAGAGTTATAGAGAGCGAAAACATCACTTTTCAGAAAAATCATCATATTATATTTTTCACTATCACCTTTGCATTACATTACAGAGAAATTTGCCTGTATTTACTTCTAAGCTGTAATTAACGCATTTCACACTGATTTTTGTCATAATAGTTTAAAAAGTTTTGCCTATTTTAAGTAATTAGATCCACACTTCAACTACCTAAGAACAACAGATATCACAAATATTTCCAAGAAATGCATAGAAAATTAGTGCTATGTAAAACCTAGTCAAATGTGTGACTTGTAGACTTCTTGACTGAGACCTGGGATACAGGGCCACAGTGCGTCATGAGTAATCAAAGTGTTTTCTGAGACCTTTGATGCATGCATTTCTGAATGACACCCAAATGAAGGGTGCCAACTCTGAAGCCCATCTCCATATTGCAACAAAGGATATTAGTTCAGCTTGTTGGTTGGATCTCTTGATGGGGAGGAGGGTAAAAGGGGCAATTTTTCTGTTTATTGATGGTGGTGTATTGTAGATACTAAACAAATATTTCTTGAATTCATTCATTTAGTCCCACTTTCATTTGTTCAATGCATTTAACAAATCTATAGGGAATACCTATATATTCCATGTGTTAGTGGACAAAATAGACATGGTTTCTTCCTTCTTGGAAATTTATTATAATGGAAATTATAGCTATTTACCAAATATCCTTGCAAATAATATATGGTCATAAGTCATTTAAGGTAGAGTAGCATAGGGATGATTCAGAAGGATTATCAGAGGAAGCGATATTTGGAGGGAGAAATAAAGAATGAGTTGATTGAATTAACAACTCAGAAGATGGAAGGGTGGTGATATCTCAAGAAGTACTGGGGTTAGGATTTGAGAGAGTGAAAGGTGTAAGGAAAAGGGTTTTACAAACAGAAAATCATCAGATAAAAAGCTCTAAAGTGTTAAAATGAAATTGCTTGATGCCTGGAGATTTTAAAGAACAAAAAGGTCAGTGCAACACTTATGTAATTTAATTAATAATTAATAAATTGCTCTCCTGATTTCAGTCCCATTTTTAATTTTTCTTGAATTATTTTCCCAACCTGAGCAACAGTCTTGCAACCCAGTCTAATTTTAAAGGGAGGAAAAGTGATTATGGGTCAAATGGCGATGTTAGTCCTTCCTGTAAGCACCACATTTGTCATATGTTCATGGTTTTCTGTCATGTCATTGACTGTGGTTACAGGCTGGGTAACTTGTGGTTTTAAAGGGGGATACTGGTAGTTTGCAGTACTTTAGTGGGACTAGCACTATGTGTTCTTGTCTCTAATATTGCTGTGTATGTAAGGAGTTTCAAAAATGGAGTAGGTGCTTGTAGTTTATAATAAATTTTGAATGAATGATTAAATGTCATAAATACTCAATTTCAGCACTTAAAGTATTAGATGAAAGTCTAGTTGTTTAAATCAACTAAATATTTACTAGATATTTATTTGGCAATCCATAATACATTTTGGAAAATGAAAAGTTCTGAGGAATAATGCAGAAAGAGATTGTTTTATTGAACTATTCTCAGTATCTGCCAAATATTTTTGACCATGGCCCTTTTTTTTTGTTACAGTTATCACCATTTAAAGAAACTAGTGTTCTTCAGTTCATATTTTGAGAAAATACTACATTGTAGTATACTTTGTGTGAGAGCTCTCATTTAGAGTGATTGAGTTGCCGGCAAAGCTCTTCTTTGACCACTGAGTTTAGCTATTGCACCAACCATCATCATTATACTTTTTCTTGGTTATTTGCATTTTCTTCATCAATTATTCCAATTTTCTAGTTGAATATTTCTTGATTTTAGAATATGAAAATTATGTAATGTGTTAATGTTGATAATCCACTTGGTAGATATATTAGTGATTAAAAGAACATTGAATATTAAAATACAAAATTATATTAAAGAAAATATTAATGTAATAAAAATCTAAATACTTTTTCAATGTGTTCCAGAATATATCTCTTTGCTGTAGTATTTTTTTTTGCAAATTTTGTAGAGTACTCCATTAGAAAAAATAAAATAAAATTGCTTTAGTCATATTTAAAAATTTTTATGTCTTAAAAATGGTAACTGATCTAAGATCAATTACATGATTTAAAGAAATCAAACTAATACCATTTGAATCTCAGGAGTTCCATGTGAGATTTAGGATGTTACCTTTTGATTTCTGTGAGTTGGAGACAAATTTTATCTTTCTTGGTAATGATTGTTTTCATATTTCAAGGGCTTTTAAAACCCTGTAATGTAAGGAAACTTAAGCTGCTGTATCTAAAGAGAAAAATTAAGCAAGATGGTTTACCCTATTTTTGTACCTTTATCAAATAAGGTGTAATGCAAAATATTTGGGATGAATCTATCTCATATGTCCAGTTTTAGATTGACATAAATAAAGATTGATTAGGAAGATATGGTATCTTCCTTTAGATTGACATAAATGAAGATTGATTAGGAAAATATGATATATGCATGCCTTGCACACACATACACACACACCCCTACCCATCTTCATGTAGGTCCCCGTAATAGCAAAAGAAGTTCCATCTGGTTTGAATATACGGAGTGGCATATTAAAACTAATCAGACATTTCAAAGACCTTCTAATATATTTTGTTCTCTACAGCAAATTAAAGTGTTCTGAATTGGCTTTAAGAACTATTAATTACTAAGAGATATGAGGTCAGATTTTCATGTGACCCAAATCAGGCTTTTATGTGCAGAAATAATAAAATGCCAAGTGAAAGAATAATATAGCTTTAAGAACACTATGCTGAGAATTGGGAGAGTTGGGTTCTCAACTTGCCTCTGCCTTGGCCTTTACATTTCCTTATATTTGAATGTAAGATGTTCATTTACATAATCTCTATGGTCCATCTTAGCTCAAAATTCTATGATACCCACTGTGATTAAAAAATAAGGATACCTCTGCTCCCCCACTCCCCCAAGGAGTTGAGGTGGATAGAGTATCCAACCATGGCAAATGTTACTATCAGTCCGTTAATACTCTATATTTGGGAATGGCCATGAGAGTGGCATAAAGTAGATTAAGTAAAGGAATGCATATGGAAATGCTCTGACATTAGGTAAGTTTCAGTTCTGTGACTACTGAGAGAATGTTAATTGCTGTGTACTGATAGAGGGTCTGATAAGTGAAAATTGTAAAATGAAATAAGCAATTTCTATGTTTCTAACAGCAGCAATTGCTTTTAATACTCCACAAATAAATGTTTTGAAGATTTTCCTGTCATTTTTTCCACTTAAAATTGGTATTCAACATAAATTCTTTTCTAAGGAAGTAGATGGTATTTTCACTGTACTATATAATCTATGGGAAACAGATGAATATTCTATAACTCGCTAAATGAACTGATTTTTAAGTAAAAATATTCTTATATAATATAGTGACTCAAGACAGACACTGAATATTCTGCCTGATGCCAAACAAAGTCCATCTTATTTTATTTTATTTTTTTGTAGGAGGCACTAAAACCATATGATACTTTATATATTGCTGTTTTTGGCAACTTATTTATTATATAGGTGTTTGTGCATATGTCTTTTAAGTTTAAATCTGAACTAATAATATTTAAAGTATTATTATCTATAAGATAAATGCCTGTTCTTTGAAAAATGAATTTAAAAAAATCAGATGGATCAAGAAGAAATTATTGAATTTTTTCTTAGTGTGCATTGGGCAAAGTGATCATTTACAAGTTGTTTTCAAATGCATAGCAAGTATATGCATTTTGTGGGCCCTAGTATGAAGCTTTATCTTTATTCCAATGGTAATGCTTTCATAAACATCAGGCACCATATCTTGACCCTAGAATGCTATCTATTTGTTTTACCAGTTGACTGTTTCATGTTCCTGTCATTAGAGATGGATTCTGGATTTGAATTATAATGTTTATATAAAAGTCACAATATCAAGAGTTAACTTTATTTGACATTAGGTGATATATATTTGTCCATTAAGTTAACAAGTATGAAAATCTCTGTGTATTTCCCTATTAAGTCTCTTTGCCGGCAACTTCCCCTCTCCTCCAAATCTCTGACAATCTCACAGTATAAACAACTGCTTGCTATCTTTCTCTTGCTCAGATCATTCATTTTACTTACTGATAAAAATCCAATTCACTCAAAATTCCATTTTATTGTCTTTCTTATAGCCTCAGTACTTTCCCACCTTACAATTTTAGCAAGTTCACAGGCTAAATTAAAACTAAAATGTAGTTTTAATTTTTACTTTCAATTTTGACTACAAAACATGTAGGAGGAAAAGTTATATCTGCTGTTAAAGCTATTTAAAATAAAAGCAACAACAATAAATCATTGACTCCAGAGCTATTGTCCTATGTCTCATGATATCAAATCCATTTCAAAAGGAAAATTACTTTTGCAAATGTTTTTGAATATTTTATGAAAAATAATGATGCATTAACTTTGGAAATAATGTGCATTTAACATACCAGAAGAATCACTGAAATGGAACTGAGAAACTGTAATTTATTAATCAGATACAGAGATATTATGATGTTACATACTCATGCATATATTTACAAGGCTTAAAATGCAGAATGATATTTTGTGAAAAAAGCATGTTAGATTCCATGTTATGCTTTTAAAAATTTTCCATTCATGAAAAAATACAGAAAACTTAATATTTTTCTTTTTAAAACACTTTTATTTCTCTGGTCTTTGCAAATGGACAACTTACTAACAGTTCAAAGAAAGATTCTTTTTGTTAGCTATTAAATGAATGTTCTGAGCACTAGATTAGGCTAAGGCCCAATAAGATCTTCACATCATTTTAAGCTGTGAGGAATTCATTTCAACAAATATTAGACAGGACACTAATTTGGTATTAAACTCTAAGCACATTAACAATTATGATATAATGCACTATTACTTTCGAAGTCTTTAATGGTTTATGTTTTTTTCCATGAAGAATGTATCATTCTCAGTGTTATAATTTCAGAACAACTGACCATTAGAATTTTTATTTATATCTATTTAAATATGCATTTCTGATGGCTGCATCTAGCAAACACATTCTTAAGAATAATACGATTCTTTGGGAGTTAATAGAATAGATGTGTGAAATGCTGTGCTTAATCAATATTTCTAAATTCCAGATATCTGTAATAACAATAAACCAAAATAAAGCCTTGAGTCCTTGTCTAATTTATCAAAGTATGATTAAAATTCCAAAGACAATTCCTGTGTATACTGTTTGGCCTTGGAGTAGGGCGATTGCTTTCCTAAAACATATTTGCACAAACAGATGCGTACATAGATTTATAATGTGCCAAAAATAATAGGTATTATTGTTCCAGATCTTTCTTGGTTTTACTTTTCTATCAGCATCTTTGAAAGCAAAAGTTAAAAATATTTATAAAATAGAGAGGCTCAGCAATCTAGGGTGACCAGCCGTCCTTGTTTACCTAGGTCCAAAGAGTACCCAGGACTTTAGTTTTAAAATCAGGACAATCTCAAACAATTTTAGTATTAAAACTAGGAGAATACCAGACAAATTGGTACAAAGCTGGTCACCCTAAATTAGAATATAATGGTACTAAAGTGAAGACAATTTTTTGGGAAAAACCACCTCCTCAGTCCTGCAGTCGGGTTATTGTTAAGGATATGCATATCTTCACTGAATCTGGAACCAAGATTCTTGCAACAGTTGGATGTCCTGCACAAGGCAATGAGGGGTGGGAGTAAAGGATTGAGCCCTTCATCAAATGGTCTGGATTTGAATACAGGCTTTGCCATTTATTAGGTGGGTAATTTTGTGTCTCCATGTTCTGAAATAATGATAATGTCCTACTGTAGAGTTACATGAACAATGCCAGTCATTCAAGAGTTCAAGGAAGTTAGTTATTTTTATTGTGAACTTGATTAATATTAGCAACTTAGAGCAAGACAGTATGTCTACTAGATTCTTAAGGGTACTTGTTACTGCTACCAATTTTCTATGAGGGGTGGTTTACATCACCTAAAAAGCTTAGCTATGTCTCTTCTGTTTATTTCTTTCTATTCAAGATATGCACATGAAATGGCAGAAGAAATTTCAAACTTAGGATTCTTCCAGGAAATGTAGCATCAGTGAAAGGGACAATTAGATGACAAAATAATCACAATACTTCTGAGGCAAATTATACTTTTTAGTGAAGGATTACAAATTCTACAGACTTTATTTTTAAATACATAGTATGATAAAGCTGCATTATTAAATATTTTATCAAATGATTCAGAGATTTTATTAAGGAAGACATGATAATGCTCTCATTCATGAAGGTTGGGTACAATATTGAAGATCATCAATATGCCATAGGTTGGTCTGACTACTGGTAGAACTTTTCTTCTGTTAGGGCTATGACAAAGAGAGACTGCTGAAAGGTAAGTTGTGAGTTGACTATGGAATTCTAGAGTATAAACTCATATTCTTCAGAATTTCATTTTTCTCTGTTTCAGCATGTAACATCTAGATGTAATCCCAGATAGACTGTGGGAAAGTTCACTATATGTCATTCCACTCTAGGCCATTTCAGATTTGTGGTAGTCACTTAATGAGCAGAAAGCAGACTTGTGCCTAGTCTTTGATTTTATAATTTAGTCAACTAAGTTTATAGACACATAGTATAATCTCTCTGTTAAAATTTAACTGTAGAATCTTGATTTTTCACATAAAATGCAGTTCCAGCATTTACCAGGTATAGTGCAAATAATGTCTGAGAAAATATTGGAATCACCCAAAAAGTTGGGATAAAATCAGGTCCCTCACAATCTAAACCAGTCAAGAACATCACTGAAAAACTCTCTTTAAACATTTATTTTGACTTCATGGATGGAAGAAAAAAGCTTAGAATTCTGGATTTTGTATATACAATTATAAAATATTTAAGAAAAAAATGAATTATTTTTAATAATATATGCTAATTTAATCAAATATATTTTTATAACTTAGACACCTTTCAAAGTGTAAGTCAATTGTAATAGTCATATCTTCTTGCCCATTTTTTTCTTTGCATTTATTACAATAGGTTCCTGCCTTTCAATATGAGATTCATCATGGAATATATTCCATTTAAAATGAAAGTCTAATATGAATATATCCTATAGTTGCATGTAGGTATAATAGCATAAATAGTAAAAAATATTCATATGACTCTGTAGAAGAAAACCTCACTTTTGTTCAAAATACCTGAATATTTTTTGGTTGAAGGGTATTTTTAAATTTTGGGGGGAAAATGCTTAGTTTGTTTTTCTTCGTACATGTCACAGGATTTCTACAAATGAAAAAGAATTTCTACTCTGTGCTGCTCACAGACATTAATTAAGTAACCCCATTTAAATTTCAAATAAACCTTAAAATCTAACCCTGCTTAGCCATTATCTAATGATATCCCTCATATGTTGCTTCTGATATATTTTTAGACATAAATTCTTAATCTCATGAACCCCTATAATACATTGATAGGAAAAAGTCATCTAGTTTTAAACATTTTCCCATGGAATTAAAGAATTCCCATAGGTTAAAAAAGATAAGAATTTGGCCTTCTACCTGGGAGAAGGAAAATATCACAGAGGCTCTTTTAGAATAGTGTCAGTCATACAAAATCATAATACTTCTGCTTGGCTTAGTTTTAATTAAGACAACAATAATTCAGAACTGTTATTTCCTGCTATCAGTATTTGTAAGTTATTCGTTTTGTTTATTACAAATGAAAATTATTTGTAAATTATCCACTTTATATATTATGTGTCCATGTTGAAAAGTAGACAAATTAAGTGTCTTGTGTCATCCGTATTAAGAGAATTAGATCATAATCTGTGTAGAAGAATGTTTAGGATTATATATCCTCTGTCATTTATACCTCATATTACGAACAAGGACACTTTAAATTAAAAAGTTTGCTAACTAGCTGGTCCGTCTTTCCTTCCTTCCTTCCTTCCTTCCTTCCTTCCTTCCTTCCTTCCTTCCTTCCTTCCTTCCTTCCTTC
>PVKZ01003034.1:0-164922 GCA_004027375.1 Macroglossus sobrinus
GTTCTACTAGGCTGATTTTATAGCCCTAGAAATAAGTGGGCTTTGACTGACGGGAGGTTCAAGTGATTTAGAAGAGTGTTCAGCAAGTCTGCTGGGCTCACCAGTTCTCTCCATCTGAAAAAATGAAAACAAAAGCCAACTGTATGATGATATTTTGCTAATGACTTTGTTTTTGTTTTTGGGAAGCATATGATCTGTCAGAGGAAAAACTAAGCGTTGACTAGCACCCCGGTACGCACAGAACCAAGTGAGAGAGGAAGAGCTTAGTGACTGCCTCAGATAACATCACATACCCGTTTATTGGCACCCCAATACCCAAGGTCAATAGGGAATGTTCTATTTTTAATAGGAAGTATAGTTCATTTAAAAGAGTGAGCATTATTTAGTTTAACATTCCCGGGGTTTAATAATGTGGCGTTTTCCTGGAATGAACCAAGAACATTTAAAAGCTCGTAGGGGAGTTTCTCATCATTAGAAAGATACTTCTAGAATTGTGACTCTTTCATATCTCTGTGACTTGGGAGAGGGATAAGCTGGGCAGAAAGCTAAGAACTGTACTTCCCTGGTCAAACCGGGAATGGGATTTAAACAATTATATATTTGCAAGTTCAAAGATTTAAGCAATAATAAATTGGGGTCACAGGACAGTGATCAGGTGCTTTCTTCATAAAACTTAGGCTCCTAAGTGTAAATGGACTAAAAGCAGAGCATCGAGATGTCTCTCCCTCCAAGATATTGCAGGTACATCCTTGAGCAAGAAACCACATGCTTTTCTTTTATTGCTTTAACCTAGAACCTGGGGAGCAAGACAGGGCTGAGAAGAATGACTTTAGGTCTGAAAAAGCAAATCTTAGCATCTTATCTCTCCAATATCCTTGGGTCTTATCTCTTAACCTTTTCTGTGTGTTCTGATTCTAGTCAGTGGCTGTCTTTACATTTATACAGTTTGTTGGCCCAAATATTTATTTAGGCGTCTTTTAAGGCCTTGATCCTTTTCCTGTTGGGACTCTATCTCACCCATTACTCATCTTTCAAAAAGACCTCTTGACGTATCTTATTTGACTTCTGTGGTTCTCTGGGGAGGAGGTAACCCAGCTCTCAGGAGATCCATTTATTTATCCATTTATTCATTTAACTGATATTTTTCAAACGGTCTTGAAAAATTTCAAACATTCAGAAAAGTTGTTAGAATTTTACAGTTCACACTCCCACCTAAATTCTCTACGCATTCAATTGATACTGTTTGCCTGGAGCTATACTGAACTATAAAGACATAAAAGGCAGAGTAAAGTTAGGGAACAAGGAAGGGTTTAATGTGGCGGGAGGATAGAGTTTGTGAAAGATCATGTGACTTTGATCTGGAGGGTTTTGCGAGAGTCACATGGTGGAAGACATTGAATTTCAGAGCTGAAAGTTTATACTTCATCCTGGTTGCAGCCCAGAGCCACCAAAGGCATTTGAAGAGCAGGGGAGTGTCTTGTGCTTTGAAAGCTCTTTCTGGCATTATTAGGACTGGGTTGAATCAGAGTGGAGGGGATTGAAATCTGAGAGATGAGTTAGAAGGCTTTGCCAATGTCCCAGGGCCAATAAGGGTCAAACTGAACAGAATAGATTGCTGAGAGAGCAAAGAGGAAGACGGGTGGGACTTTGTGAGCGATTTGACAGGAGGACTCGGCTTTACAGCTCAGGCATCTACAAGGATAGTGTGGCATTAATAATAGAAAAGTCAGAGGAAGAAGAAGTTCAAAGGGGATGATGATGTCTTCTTATAAGACTCCATTGGGTTCGAGGAACCCATTGAGTACCCTTGGGGAGGTGCCAGATGAGAGTGGAGAGACCAGGAGCAAGATCAGGACCAGTCAATTACCAGGATTAGCAGTTAGTGGCCAAGCAGTGGTCGAATGAGAATGTACAGACAGATCAAAGGAGGACAAGACTTTGAGGGGAAAATCTTGCCATAGACAGTAAGCTTCATAAAGGCAGACACTTTTGTTCTCTGAGCCTAGACTAGAATCTGGCACATAGGGAGAGCTAAAGATATATTTGTTTATTAGCTGAGTAGATCGTCCCTTGAAATTGGAGTCTGTCCCCGCTCTGCTACTCACTGAAGTGCCATTGCTTGAGAAGTGGCTCCACACACATGGGCCACTTCAGAGCTGCACTAACTCGTTTCAGAATCATAGTGAAGATCAGAGGAGACAATGTGTGGGAAAAAAGCTGGAGAAAGTACTAGAATAATCTAAGGCAATTTCTATCAATAATAATAGTACTTGTTTTGGAATCATGAAAGAATTTCTTGTCACCTCAGCAAGTGATGGCTAAGGTGACAACGTTGAAGAATTTCCCAGGATCATCTTCATATACATTGTTTTCATCCTGTGTTCATTCTTACCCTTGTGTTTGCCACACTGCTTATCCTAATTTTTTGTTTGAACAATTAAGTCAGAGTAGGCAGCGAAAAGGTGGCTGCTTCTAAAATGAATAGGGCTACATTTACTTTGGGGAAAATGAGATACGTCTCAGTGAAAGACACTGCTTTTCCCATGAGTCTTAAAGAAAAAGTTATTTTTAAAACTGAGGGAAGTAGTACACTGGAAATCCGTTGTGAAACCATCTCTGGGTATGTGGTTTTTCACTTCTCTGCAGATAAACGTGCACTTAAATCACTTGCAATTTCAGTACCTGTAAACCTTACAAATTGTGTGTAGAGATAATCCAGTTTACATGGAATTTTGCTTTTGTCAAAATTTGCCTGGAGGCAGATTTTGTTATCTTGTGTCATTTACGCAGTGATAAATAGAAAATACATGGACTTTGAATCATCTGGATCTGGCTTCAAATTTCAGCCTTACAGCTTAATGTCTGAGAGGGGAACTTGAGAAAATGAACCCAGGACTTGAGGAACTATTCTACCTAAGGTTTCATTTCCTCACCTGGATATGTCTTATAGAAAGCTCTGGACTTGGGACTTCTCTAAGAATAGTTTCACAGTCCAGCACACGCATGCTGCCCGCCTCCCTCACAGCCTTTCCAACTCCACTGTAGCCCCCTCCCCATGTATTAGTGTCCTAGAGCTGTGCTAACGTAGTACCACAGACTGGGTGGCTTAAAACAACAGTGACTCATTGTCTCTTAGTTCTGCAGGCTACAAGTCCAAAACCAGCGTGTCGCCAGGGCCATGCTCCCTCTGACACCTGTAGGGGAGCATGCGCCCTTGGCTCTTCCAGCTTCTGGTGCTTGCCAGCAACCCTTAGTGGTCCCTGACTTGTATGTAGATGCCTGACTCCGATCTCTGCCTCCATTGTCACATGACCATCTTCTCCTTGTGTGTCTCTGTCTTTGTGTGGAATTCTCCTCTCTGTTTCTCTCCTCTTACAAGGACATGAGGTATATTGGGTTCAAGGTCCTCCCTAATCCAGTATGACCTCATTCTAACTTAATTAATTACCTCTGCAAAGACACTATTTTCAAGTAAGGTCACATGGTGCAGTACTAGGGACCAGGACTTCAGCATACCTGTTTGGGGGGACAATTCAATCTATAACAATTCATGCAATCACTTTGAGCAAAAAACGTAGGAGTCATCCTTGCTGCTCCACCCCCACCCCCCACAGGCATTATAGTTCAGTCTATTAACAAATCCTTGTGGATATGCCTTCCAAATGTCGCTGACTGCTTCTGACCACCTCCGCCGCTGCTCCCTCACCCCAGCCTCTACCATCTCTCCTGGATTATTACATCAGCCTCCTAACTGGTATCCTGATTCCACCCTTATTGTCCTGAAGTCCACTTGCTAGGTAGCAACCAGAGTGATCATTTACCATTTCACAGTTCTAATTAGAACACATTCCTCCCTTACTTAACAGCCTCCAAAGGTCTCCCATTGCAATGAGAATAAAGTGCTAATGGGTATGAATACAGATAAGACATGCGTTGGACTTGGCTGCACTCCAAACTCATCAGATGCCACTTCCTCCTTCATCCACTGCACACCCACCAACCAAGAGCAGAGTCTGTTTGCATCTAAGGGGCTTTGCTTGGTGCTTCCTCAAGGCTGGCTCCACCCAGAGATGTCTGTCCTGACCTCCTTTAGCCCAGGCACTTTTTTTGAGGGCATTTGGGGCAGGGCGGGGCTAGGAGATATCCCCAACATCTTTTATTGATTGAATAAAGGACACAGAGTGTATGCCATTACATTTTTAGATATTACACAAGAATAGAAATTCTTTCCTGATCAAATATTATTGTTTTGGGAAATACTGGGTAAAAGTTTTGTCACATTGCAGCAGAACTTCTCAGTAACATAACAATTTAATTCCAGGCAGATATAATATGTTGTATTTCTAAACTTACCAGAATAAGGAGGAGGGACCTGGCCCACATGGCACATTTTGGGAGATGCTAGTATTAGGACAATTGAATGGTCTTTGGAAACTGGTCTGGGCTGGCTGGCCTCAGTTCCTTGCGCTACCAGTTACGAGCTATGTGAGCCTGGGCGAGTAACTTAAATTCTCTGAGGATCAGTTTCTCAGCTGTAAAATGGGATGGTAATAGTACCTGCATGGTGAAGGTTGGAAATAAAAAATATAAAGCCATGAGCACAGTCCCTGTACACAGGGAGCACTCGATAATTGCTAGCTGTTACTGGCACCGTCATCGTGATGATGCCTTTATCATGGGGATGGTCTATTTCAAAATGTCATTAACATTTTGGGACATGTCTGCTTTTTATTTCCCATGCTCACTCAGATTTTTCTTCTGGCTAGAATAAAATTTCGAGGTAAAGCTTCCTATTACAGTGTCAGATGATATTATTTTCTCTTCTTCCTGATTCTCTTTATTCTCTACCTGCCACATCACTCAAGTTCGTCTCTCTTTCCTGTGAGTCCAAGGATATGGTGGCAGAGATAGGGACGCCTAATTCATTAGCACGATCAGACACCACTGTCTGATGCCAGAGAGTTGGCCTGTGGGAGGGAGATAGGCACCTAAGTCTCTGCCACTTTAGCAAAAGGTCGCCCATTACCTCCTGTGTCACGTGCTGTGTCCTCTTTGGGGAAAGAGTGCTTCAAATATCAATTTTAGAAATTAAAATGATGTCCTAAGGAAGATGAATAGTAGATCTTCGAAAGGAGGGTTTTCTTTTACCATTCGTTTGCATGAAAATCCTTTTTGCAAAACAGCGGGATTTGGGATTTGGGTTGGTATTTAATTCAGAGTTGCACAATAGCCCTTCATTAAAGGATTCGAATGCTTTGGATGCGCTTGAATGATCCTGAGAGGTGACCAGAGTCTTTTTTAAATAGAGCAGCCACTCTTTTGTACCTCTCTTTTATTACGGATTTTGTGAAAATGTCTGTTCCTGTTTGGCCTAGTTGGTTTTGGGGAATGTTTTTACTGTGTTGGGAGATTCTAAAGCTAGTTAATTAAGTAAGGGGAATCCAAATAACTTTTGATTGCAGCTATAATATTACATACATGATTTTTATCATTTGACTGGAATAATTTATAATATAAAATGGAGAAGAGAAGAAGAGAATACTGAACCGGTGGAGATGCGGGCTCTGTTTTTTTCATCCTCATGCTGGAGGTTTTGTTTTGGATTCTTTTTCGTTGGTAAAACACACACTTTTCGGTGGGTTTTGCAGATTTTTTTTCTTGAGGACTGTGTATCTAGGATGTTATTGGTTGTTTCAACACAGAGATGACAACATGGCAGAATTTTCCCTTTTTGTGTCTTCTGCTGGTCATTTCAATTGGAATTGGAGTGTGAATTGATGGGAACTGGTTTCTGGCTCAACTTTCAAATAACTAACCTGAGACCAACCTGTGCAGGTAAATGTTGAACAACGAACTGACTCTTGAGGGTGGGGGCCAGGAATTCCCTCACGATGTTTCCTGATTTCCTTGGTATAAATATTCCCCCCATGGCTGATCACAAACTATCAATGTGACTGAACACAGAATTGGAATGAAATGCACAGTAGCAAATTGTTATATAATCTGTCCACCAGACCAAAAAAAAGAAAAAGAAAAAACTAGCACTAGAATATAGATAATAGTAAAATGATTCTGAAGTGATGATGATTTTTTAAAATATTAGTTATTTAATGGTTACTTTTTGTAGTTTAATTTTTCAATTAACTAATTAATTAATAAATTAATTTGAAGAAATTATTGAAATCATGCCCCTTCCCCCATCCCCGGTCTACCATCCCCCTTTCCCTTCTCCGCTCTGGAATATAGTTTAATTTTTGACAATAGCCATGTCGGACAGCTGGTTCTCAGAATTTCTGGAAATCTAATCACTGGTTCTCATACACTAACTGGGACCCAGAGAAGTCTCTCTCTCACCCCACGTCCCCTGAATGGGTCACGGCAGGACCTGAAGTAGTCTGGTCTGTCTCTAAAGAACAAATTTCTCTAGCAAGGTTTACTTATTAATGTTTCTGTTACTTATTTATTTGATGACATCCTCTGATGATCTATGAAAGCGTTTAGGACCATTACAGGCTGTTATCATCTATTACTTCAATAACAGTCTGCATATCTGAATGTGAATGTAACCAAAGACGAGACAGTGAAAAGCAGATTGGATTTAGAGCCATAAACAAATCCTGGCTTTGAGGCTCGCTTGGCCTTCCTGCTCGCCAGTGTTTTATCAGTGCCATCGTGGTTATTACCCTTGAGCTTCTTAGGAACCTAATTTTAATTTCTAAATTCATTTTGTTCTTTATTATAGTCAATAATAGGCAAGGACGTTTTTTCACTAAATAGTGCATTTGAATGGGCTTGTTTACATTCAAGTCACTTAAGCAAGTCACTTACTTACCTCTCTGGCTTCAGTTTTCTAGTCTGTAAGATGAAAGAATTGGCCCAAATGAACATCTATTATCTCGTCTAGGTCTAAAATATCTTGACTCATTATTCGGATCCATCAATTCAACAAATATTTGCTGAGTACCAATTATACACACATTTGTTATGGATTCTACTCCAGGCAGAATTAAATACAAATGTAATAACAATAATTATTATTGTAACATCTCACAGTTATACGGAGCCCATCTAATTTACCAAAGAAAAATGTACTTTGAGTCTCTGAGGTTCTATAGCTTTAGGAGATCAGGACACATTTTCCAGAATGTTAGAGAAGGAAGGACTTATTCTAAAAGAACAAACGGAACCTTACTCCTAGGAAACGCAAGAGGTCATAACCAGGTAGTAATGAGGAATAAGGAACAAGCATTTTTTTTCCATGTCTATCAGTTGCTTCACTTTGTCTTAAAAAACAAAACCAAAAATTAGTTTTTTCTGATTATGAGATTAATTATTGTAGAAAATTTAGAAATTCTTAACAAGTATTAAACAAGTAGAAAATACCGTATATCCAATTTAATAGCCTGCTTTTCTTTACCTAATATTTTAGTATATTTTCCAAAACATTATCAGTAGTCATATTGATTGCTATATATAATTTCACCTTTTTGATGTACAGTAACTTACCGATCTTAAGTTGTTTACACTGTTGACTTTTATTATCCTACAGAACACTGTGATAAATAACTTTATTTGTATAAATAATTGCACATGGGACATAGTTTCCAACTGTAATATTTAAGGTTTAATAAGATAGGTTTAACAAATCATATACTTTTGACCTTTAGCTTATTTGATTCTGCCAATGTTGCTATGTATTTGCCTGGATTTTATTCTGTTTCTAAACATTTATTAAGAGGAACAGTGCCTGAATCCTTCAATATGATATATTTGAACTGGAAATAGCACCAGTGTTTTCATATCATTTCAAACAGACATATGACAAAGTGTATGGTTAACAATTTTTTTTTTTCACTTTCTATGGGCAGTAGTTTCTGGTACATGGTTTATTCGTTTAGAAAATACTCAATAAATAAATGTTCAATAAATAAAAAAGATTCAGGCTGATCTTAGGGTAAGCAAAACCATTTGAGAAGGATGTTAAGTAAAAACCACTTCCATTCAGGATAATAGCTTTCATTTCATTAGGAGAGATGACAGCTAAGCACGGTTCAGGAATTCCGACTGGTAAATGAGAAGTGTAAAATGGAAAACGTTGTTGCCTTAATTTACCTACGTGGGAGGCCAGGACTCTAAGAGTAATTTGATTAAATGTTAATGAGATCTACTAGATTGACCCAACTCTTACTTTTATAAATTAGATAAGTCAGTTAAAATAAGACCAGCTTTACCTCTTACTTTAACATCTTTGAGTCAACATCTGCTTACAAGCGAAGTGCTTTAACTACCCTGGTTATTTAAATTTAATGACATCCATTAAAGGGGGCTGGAGGTTTGCAGCATGAAGACTGAGAAATTAGATGGTGTGATTATTTTCTTGTTTCTGCCCCGAGGGGAGAGAAAAAAAAAAAAACCTTACTGGCAGAACTTCTAGTGTATTTTTAATACCACAGATTTTTTTCCCCCCTGAACCAGTTAGAGAGTAAGAGTGTTGATCTCAAGCATTCCTTGAAAGTAGCTGTTATTAAAACATCAGCGTAACAAGTTCACATAATTTAAAAAATGTTTTATCAGTGCAATAGTGGTCCTGACCCTCGAGCTTCTTGGGAACCTAATTTCGGTTTCTAACTTCATTTTGTGCTTTATTATAGTCAATAATAGATAGGCAAGGACGTTTTTCCACTGCATACTGCATTTGGTTGGGCTTGTTTACATTCAGTAGGGCGAATTCTATGAAGTTAACCAAGAGAGACTTTTCAAGGATTATATATTCAAACCAATTATAATGATAAACTTTTATCTTATTGGAGAAATGTGACCGAAGAGCTTTTTAAATTTGCTACCACCAACATTTTCCTATTATGCCAAATTGGGTTGTGATAAGCATGTGGTGCGTAGATTTTTACACATTCTGTGTTTTTAAGATCTTTTAATGGCTTGGTAAATTTCAAAGCACCGAACAGTCAAAAGCCGGCATTGTATTTTCATAATTATGTATTTCCTTTTGCATCCAGAAATCTGAGTGAGCAGTGTTTAATCATTTCACGTGTTTCACTTAGACTTTAAAGCTGTGAGTTGGGATCATGTTCACACAGCAGCAGTGCGGAGTAATTTTAGGCTGTGGGATACTTAGCGCAGTCAGCTTAGCGGGGTCAGCATTAAGGTGAAGCAGGCGAGGCACCTGCCTTGAGGGTAACATTTAAGAGTGCTAAAGCACTTAGTGATGAAGATAAATAACATTTTAATATACTATTTTGGAAAAAAAATTATAATTAATCCTACCCCATCTATGATGAACAAAATGTTAAAATTTTAGAAAAAAGGTGAGATCCGACCCTGTACCGCTCGCTACCTGACTCACCTTCTCCTAGCCCTGACCCCGACTGAGTTCTAGTTCTGCTTTCTTCCCGTTTCTGTCCTTGGATAAGGCCTTCCTTTGAGTCAAGTTTTCCTTATCAAACACCTGTGATAATAATCCTGGCTTTTCTGGTTGAGTTATTAAGAGATCCCCATCAGCTAAAAATACAAGGGAAAGCCCATTGTAAATGCAATTTACATGTTTATTTACAAGTTAGGAGAATAGCCATGCGATTGTAAGCCATTATTATTATGAGCCCAGATGAATGAATACTCTAAGTAAGATCCCTGGAAAGCTTTGTGTTAATAAAGTTTGAGATCTAACTCTTGAGTTTATTTATCAGGCAGATCTTGGAGGAGGGATCTAAAGATAACTGAAGGACTCTCCCTCTCTCTCCTTTCTTTTTTGTTCTTGGATGGGAAAGCTACTGATTTTGTTAGGAGCTAGCAGAGGGAACCGGAAATTCATTCTGTTTGTTTTAAATCTCCATGAACAACTGAGGTCTCACCTTGGCTCCAGCCATTCTACCCACCAGTGGCGCCTCCCCCATTTCTCCTGGCTGTCTTTGTTCCACCACCTTTTGTTCACATCTGACCTTGGTAAGGCCGTCCTAGGTCCTCTTGGCCGGAAATGGGCTCTCCATCCTCTGCCCTCTTGTAGTGGATAAACTGCCTTACCGCTCATTTGGTGATCAGAGCCATTGTTGTCTTGAGGCTTTAACTAATTCTGCATTGAATTTAGTTTCCAGACCACAGTTTGAGAAATAAAAATTGTTTCTCCAGTTACATAGAAAATCCTTTGAGTAGTGCTCCATCCCCCCGCCCCCCACCACTGTTAATTTCAGGGTAAGTGGGATTTGGGTCTGTTTTAGCAAAGGGCCTTTACACCCTTTTTTTGTTTGTTTTGACTGAATAAATGAATGTCTTGCATGTAAAAGGGTAAATGCTTACTCTTCCGATTCATTTGTGGAATTTTATTGTCTTCACCCTAGGCCTAATGAAAATGATTGGTGCCATGTGGAAGGCAACTGTATTGTTGGTCCTCTCGATGCTCAGCCCCGGTGGTGATGGGCTCTTTCGCACCCTCTACAAAAATGCCCAGGTGTCCAGGCCACATAAGGGAAACGCAGGACAGCCATTATTTCTTACTCCCTATATTAAAAATGGGAAACTCAAAGAAGGTAAGTTTAATCAGAAAACCACTGGTATACTTTCAACACTTCTTCTTTTTTTTAAGCAATTACCTTATAGGATTCCAAGTATATTCTGGTATTTTTACTCACTTGTTTTATTTCAAATACTAGTGATTTGTCGTATATTTTCAGAGTAATGAGCTAAAATGAGAGCTTGTCAGGATGATTTTATCTAATGCTCGAGTCCCTGTACTTCTATTTATAAAATTAGTACAGTGTCTGTCTACCACTGGGCACTTAATAAGGTTAATACTAACCTCAGAACGTACTATGTGTCAGTTACTGGTTCCAAATATTCTATATAAACTCGTTTAAGCATCTCAACGACCCAGGCAGGCATCCTCATTTTTACACATAAGAAACTAAGCAAAAAAGAGATTGTTGCTTATCAGAGTCCCACAGACACCAGCTTGTAGATGCAGAATTCATACCCAGACAGCCTTACTGCAGAAGCTGTGCTCACAGCCCCTTGCCTGGCAAGTTACCCAAACATCCTAGGCCTCAGTGTCCTCATTAATCAGGTGGAGATGCAACCACCTACCCAAGGTGCGGGGATATTGCAAGAATCAGATGAGAAAATGCACGTGAAAACTCTTTATAACCTCTAAATTGCACTCTAGATATCAAGCGTTTGCAAATGAGGTTTTCTACTATTATAATTAATAGAAAAAAGGTGTCATCTGGTATCATCAGAGACTAAAATTTATGACCTGCCTCTCTTCTTAATGCTTTTTCATGTTTAGGTAAATCACTGTGTAGGTAAATTACTTAATCTTTTGGACCTCAGTAAGCTCCTGAGCTGTAAAATAGTGTGTAGGTAGCTATTCTGAGGGGCTGTTTGTAAAAGGAAGCAGAGGAATGGGGCAGAGGCTGGGGAGAGCTTTGGGGTCAGGAAGGGTCTTTAACGGGGAAGGAGATAATGTGTTTTGCTGATGGAAGTGATCCAAGACAGTGAGGAAGGTGGTTTGGGGTGGAGGTAACTTACTGGTGCACTTTCTTTAAGTAGGTGAGAGACACAGCATCTGGTGTTTGTTCCAGAGAACCAAAGTTTATCCCTGGTGGCAGGTGGGCAGGCAGAGGTAATGGCTGTGAGGCTGATAGGTTGGTAGATGTCATGAGAGGTTGGAAGTGATACTGGGAATTTTAGCAAAATGATCATTGTAAAGATCAGAAAGAAATCTATCAACTCCATATGGAAGTTTAAAATAAAGCGACTTTTCTTCTGTTGAAATGTTCTCGTTGCCCATAGCATGTCATTGTTGTTTTTGTTTGCTTGGTCTAAACCAAAACATTATTGTATCTTAAGGGTGCCTTTGAGTCCTGTTCATATGTCTTTTTCCAAAATACACATCGGCTCCATGTTTCACTGACTCTTTTCTAAGAAAAAGTGAAAAACTTTGGTAATGTGGTCAGTGTACGTTAGTGTATACTTGAAAATGTAGTCAGTCTTTTTTTAAAAAAAAAAAAGAATCATTTTCACTTGCTGTAGAAAAATCATTAAAGATAGTGGCTTACTAGGATGAGCTCATATCACTAGGTATAAATGAAGAGGCCAAATATCATTCATTCACATCTACCAAATTGAATCATATGCATTCATTCTGGCTTCCTCAATAAATAGATACCGATGACTTAGATTATGTACATTAACAATAAATCAAAGCAAATCACTTAGAGTTGAAAAGGAATTAAATGCTTATCACCAACTCTACCAATCGACAGATGAGACTCGAAGACCTTACGTGACTAGTCCACTAGGATGCAGGTAATAGTAGAAGAGATGTGTTTAGGACCCAGATTTTCTGACTTCTGCTCTGTGACATGCCTGCTGTAATTTGTTTTTCTTTGTTTAAGTGACCAGATACAGACACGTGCCACAATTAAGGACTAAGGCAGTGCACATTAAAATAATCAAGTGTGACATTTGAGGTGGACATGCTGGAAATTTTGAGAAGGAAACTATCTCATTAGTCGGCATAGTTGAGGGAGAAAATAGTACGAGTAGTAATAGTAGTAAAAATAACAAGTGGCTGGCATTCAGTA
This sequence comes from Macroglossus sobrinus, assembly GCA_004027375.1. NCBI lineage: Eukaryota > Metazoa > Chordata > Mammalia > Chiroptera > Pteropodidae > Macroglossus > Macroglossus sobrinus. Next base: position 12,594 of record PVKZ01003034.1, read on the forward strand.
ATTATATGCCTCGTACCTAGCACAGTGCCTGTGTGTAATAGGCACTCAATACATATTTGTAGAATCTAAATTTTAGATCTGAATAGATGCCAAGCATTGTGCTTTACACACACACTAGCTCATTGAATCCCCAGAGAGCTGCCCTAATAAGGAATGCATGATTATCATGCCCATTTTACAGATGAGAAAATTGAGGCCCAGAGAAATTAAGTATCTTACCCAGGGCCATTGAAAGCTCATAAGTGGCAGAGCTGGAAGTAAAACCTAACTTTGCTGACTCCAGAGTCTGAGTTATGAATCCCTGAGCTATGTGACTAGCTCCAGACCTTAGTGTGTTAGGTAAGATCTGGGTAAATTGAAAAAGGCACTGAGTGAGAAAAACAGCTTAACCAAAGGCATTAAGTGAAAGTGACCATGATATATCTGTATCAGATATCTGGTAGGGTCAAGTGAAGGGAATGCAGAGAAACCCACTCAGGAGGCTGTCCACCTGCCTCTCACTCCTGTGTTTTTTGACTACGAGCATTTCGGTTGTGGTCATTGGTAGCAGCAAAGAAAGATTTCGAAGGAGGTAGTTCCATCTTTTGTCCTTTGTGCGAGCCCCGATAGATCACCGTCGGATGAGTGACAATATTTAAAATATTAAATCTGACATAATGGCACTTTCTAATGTTCAGTTACACAGTCAAAAAATCTTCGAATGGAATTTTAAGTGGCTGATCCAAAATCTGGTACATCTGGGTATTCTAACGGATCCCTGACAACATTAATTAAGGATAATTTTATTCATCTACCTTACTGAAAGTTCAGGAAGTTCTGGACAGATGGTCAGCGTGTTGCCCTAAATCTCTTGTGTTTATTGAGTCTGTCAGAACTCTGGGAATGTGAGTCTTAATAGTGCAATGGAACACTTTTTAGATAAACAATCATTCGCAAAAGGACGAGGGAAATTTTATTTTTTTAATTTCCCATTAGCTGGTTTAGTTTTCTGTAGTTGTGATTGCACATTTACTTTCTCTGCAGCTAGAATAAATCCTATTTTCTGAAACAGAACAACTACAGGAGGCAGATTTTAGCATGTCTACAGAAACTGCATTTTCATAAATTTTAAAAGACTATTTTGCTATTAGGTCTTAATTTGCTATGAATTAAGGTCGGGCAGTGTCTTGTCTATACTGATGGAGACTCGAGTCTTAGCAAATGTGAAATCAGTGCACCCTCAGAGCTGGTTCACGCCTTTCTTTGGTCCTGCTCCCATCTTTTTGAACGTGGTGATCTTACAAACACTGGAATGGCAGTGAATACCAGGAGGAAGTGAAATCGCTTCAAAGAAAACCTTTTTCCTTTCTTGAACTGTGTTAAACATTGTGCCATGGTACTAGGAAGAAAGAGATTGCTCCATCTTGCGGGTTTATTTTCCACATTCCATTAATAGATTCTGGAAGGATGCATGGAACATCTGAAAATATATTAGAAAGAATCATTTTAGTTGAAAGAACTTTCGATTATTTTACTGTGGTTTAGTTCAAGGAAGTTGAAAACTTGAAACAGGGTGAACCACATGTTTGTGGGCCAGGAAAAAGTTTTTCTAAATTTCTTAAGGTCTTAATAAGGCCTCCCTGGCTTAAAAAGGTTTTTGTAGTAATAAGCTAATTCTAGTGCATTGTCAGTGTGGCCTGTTTTAGTTCACTCACTCATTCATTCATTCATTCATTCACATTCATTCATTAAAAGTAAATATTGAATATCTTAAGTGTGTGAATCAGCATGTTATATCCCCAGGGGCACAAAGATAAACTGGACAGATCTCTTGCTTTCTGAAAGTCCCTGCTCTAGAAGGGAAGGCAGGGAATGAACTTGAGTACGTGCAGGTAGCAGAGAAACAACCTTGGAAGCCTTAGAAAGGGAAGGGCTGGGCTGGCATCGGAGCCATCGTCAGAGCAGAGCGGCTGACCTTGGGCTGTGCTGGTCTCAGAGAGAGTGGTGCAGTCATCCTCTCCCATGCTCCACTCCCTCCGGCTTCTTTCTGTTCCGCATTTTCTCGTTCTACTTTGACCGTTCTCATTTTTCTGTCTTCTTTCTCAGAGCCTCTCCTGCTCTCTTACCCCTCAGTGGTTCGTATCTCGCTCATTCTCAATGTCTCACTCTTTAGCCTTCCTTAATTTTTTTTGGAGGGGGGGTCTCTGATTTTGAGAAGATTAATAGTTTTGTGGAAAATATTTCAAAAGCATTTTAAATATAAATTTAAAATGTACAGCTTGGCAACTCGTTAACAATACTGAATTGCATATTTGACAGTTGCTAAGAGAGTATCTTAAAAGTTCTCATCACAAAGGAAGAAAAATGATAACTGTGCAATAGACTTATTAGTGACCATTTCTCAATATATGTACAAATGTCGAACCATTCGGTTGTGCATCTGAAACTAATAGAATGTTATATGTCGATTATATTTCGATTTTTAAAAATGGCCCCCAAACAAGTGTTTTCAAGGCTGCGCAAGGCTGGAGGGTGATGTGATCATTTTGGAGGCTCATTGAGAGCGGAAGTGAAAATGGGGAGAGGGAAGAAATGGCTGCTGGAGGGAGGGGCGTGAGGTGGAAGGGGGCCGGCACCACCACTCCCCCTTAACCATCGTCCCCTTCTTTTTCTTCAAGTTCTTCTCTTTCCTCTTTGCTTTGCCTTTTTCTGGCGTTGAGGGTAGATCCCATTGGAAGAGAAGGGGAGGAGAGGGCTGGGTTAAGCAGTCTTCCCCCGGGACCTGGCTGGAGCCAGAAAAAGGCAAAGTCTTCCAGACTGTACTTGGGGTGGCCTGGGCTGGTGAGGGGCGTCCCTCCCTCCCTTTGCCTGGGCCCTTACATTAGGTGCAGCTTGGTGCTGATGGCTCATCTGCACGTTTTCATTTGATCCACACAGGGAGCCAGGGGTGGGGGAACCAGCATCTACATCTTACATAGAAGGAAGGAGAGGCTCAGAGAGGTGACGTCATTTGCTAGGGAGCCTGGTCAGGACTGCAAACGCAGGTCTGTCTGACTTGGAAACCCGTGCTCTTCCTTTTGTGCTACCCTTGCAGGAGGCTTTGGAAACGGCCCCCTGACACACTTCCTGGGTCCCCACCATCACCTCTGCTCCCAGGTGGCCCCTGTCCCCCGTCAGTAGATGCATTTCACAGAGATCAGCACTAGCGATGCCCCCTACAAGCCAGCTTTTTTCTACAGGGTTTGTACGCATGGATTCTTAAGGCCATCTATCTTTCATAATTAGGAACTGAAACACAGAGAGGTTAAACCCCTGCCTGTTTATCACAGAGCTGGTCGATAGTAGCCCTTGGATCAGCAGGGTGCTGGGGAAGAGGAACAGTGTGGTAGAGGTGAGAGTTTCTCTTCGGGGAGGCAGATTCATTGTGAGAGAGGAACGTGTGGCCCCAGAGCGATGGGGTGCAGGTAACTTTCCCAACCAGCTCTCGGGGCCGGGGACCTGGTTTGTGGCACTGATGCCCTGAGTGCAGCTGCTCTCACTGTGGCTTATTGCACCTTCTCAGTAACGTCACTGAATGCCACGCTGGTAAGACGTGAATGACTCAGCACTCCAGAGTCTGTGGGCTCCAGCACCCACCGAAGCCATCTTTAGTGGGTGGCATGTGTGAAGGATCAAGCTTCCCTGCCTACCCCTGCCTACTAACCAGTCTCCAGCTTAGTAGGTCTCAGACTTAAGTGGCTTTTCTTGAATGATTCATTGGGGGAAGGGAGGATATTTGCTTTGTCACCATGAAAGGACTCATCTTGACCCTGTGTTCCCCTTCTACTCTCCTGCCACATCCTGCTACCTAATTTCTGTTCCTTCTTCACTCCTTTCCTAATCACTGCTTCCCCTCCCACAGATATCTATGACTAGTTCTCCAGTGGAGCAGTGTGGCGGGGTTGGGGGAGGAGCGAAGTGTGCAGTCTGCCTCCGAGGTTTAAACCCCAGCTCTCCCCTTTGTTAGCTGTGTGACCTTGGACACGTTACTTCACCTCTCTGGGCTTCAGTTTTCTCATCTGTGAAGTGGGAATAACAATTATACCTACCGCCTAACTAAAGCCCTTGGTACAGTGGCCTTTTAAGTGTCAGCTCCTATTCGTATGATTTCTTCCTGTGTGGCCTTAGCTGTCCGAGCAGTCCTGCTTCCCCTCCCCTGTCCCTCTCTGCTTGATACCGTAAGAAAGCCCCACGACTGTCCCGTTGTCCTATTTGGCTGCCTCTGAGTAGCCGTGAGGTTGCTGTAAGCCTCTCCCCACCCTCCCCAGCCACCTTCGCTCCCCACACGCCTCAGTTCATCTCCCTTAATGTAAGTAGCAGGCCGTTTGCCTCCATGATTAAGGAGAATGTGCAGAGCACAGGCCTCCCAAGGCTGAGGGCTACTTCGCTGTGCTGTTTCTCTTGCAACTCCGCCTTGGGGCTCTGGCGACTTTGTCCTGCCCTGGTTTTTCAGGCCCAGTGTAAACACTTCAGTTTTTTTGTGATTTTTCTTCTTCTTCTTTTAATAAAAAATCCTATTATCACTCATAAAATATATTTTAGGACCACCCCCCAAAAAAGACTTAAAGATGTCACGGTCCTTGGCTCAATTGTTTATGTCGAATATGGGGACCTGGCCAGGGCACCTTGGGATCTGTTAGCCGTGTGACCTTGGACAAGCTACTTCAGCTCTCTGTGCTTCAGTTGTCTCATCCGTGAGGTGGGAGTGCAGTAAGCACCTTCTGTGAGTCCTCCATAGCCGTTCTGCTCCCTCTGTCCCGGACCTGGCCCCCAGGAGAACACTGGAGGAGATGGAGATGGCTAACCTGTGTTCTCTGTCTAATCTCTGGGTACATTTTTCCCTCACTAGCGAAACGGTTGAGTTTGGTGGGATCTTACCCAGGCCTGAAGGTGAAGAGTTACGCGGGCTACCTCACCGTGAATAAGACTTACAACAGCAACATGTTCTTCTGGTTCTTCCCCGCTCAGGTAAGCCCGTGACAGCACCTTCCCTGGATGCGGACACCAGCGGACTGTACCGCGCCAGGCTGGAAATGTCAGCCTATAATCAACCTAAGCGTTTCTTGTGTTTTTCTTTTTTTTTTTTAGATTTTTTTTTCCCCCTAAAAATAAGTGCCAGTGACTGGGTAGTGTTCCTGTTTATGAGCAGGAAACAAATGTTTGCAGGGGAGGTCCAACTTTTAAATTCCTTGCAGCCTCATTCACAGCATGAATCCTACCACCTCCTTCCTGCCAGTCATCTTCCTATCTTTTTGTTGTTTTGTTCTAAAAATACCCGAGGCGGGGATGGACAGTGGAGGGCACACAGGGGGAAGGGGTGGGGAGATTTCTGAAAGCCACAGGTAATGAATGCATTTCTAAGCATGTATACATTTAGAGGATAATGGTCTCACATGGCTGCCCTGTCTGTGGATTTTGCTGGGCCAATTAATATTCTGGCACTCACTCTTTTATGCAGCTAGTAGCACTAATCGAGCAGTATTCTGTGGAGACACAGAGGAGAGGGAACTGAACTCAATCTGGGCCTTTGGGGGAAGAGTGGGGAAGACTGGGGAATACTGATAGTCTAGGATGGCTTCCTGGAGGAGGAACCCCTCACCCTCTCAACTTCATACAGACACAGGTAGGTATATCCTTCTACTTAATTTCAAGCACAATTCAATTAACCTACTTCAAGGTCACAGAGTTCTTCATCACAAACAAATCATTTTAGGCTCATGGGTACTGTTGGGGGCATTGTTAGAAGTGCTGAGATGCATAAACAAATGTTATTCTACCACAGGGTAATTTTCTATTTTTATTTTCCAAATTGGATTTGCCTCGGAAGCCAGAGAAAACAAATGAAACGCTGTCCCTATGGAGGGTGGTATTTCTATTTGCATGTGATTTGCATATAGCAGTGCTGCATATGTAATGACTAGATAAATTGCTTAATCTAGGGTAGTTTTCAAATTAAACCCCTTCCGCGGGTACTGTTGGGTTGTCTTTTCTTGACCTCTCATTTCTGCTTTCCCAACCATGACCTCTGATACAGCTCACCACACAGTTATGGGTAGGGGGGAGGCATGAAGAATTCTGGATATGTTTGGGTTGGGCTCATATTAGTCATCTGGCTGTCACCTACTCTGGGAAGCCTTTCTTAGACCCAAATAGGGTTCCTTATTTCTTTGTCAGTGTTACTGTTGAGTGAGGCTAGTGAAGATCCTAGAGCACAAAATTTAAAGAGAGACTTGTTCTCAGGGTGGTCCAAGAGCAAGCTGGACGCCTCCTGACTGTCCTCCAGGCTTGCTGGCACCTCCCATTGGTGGAACCGAACTGGAAACCAGAGGGCCAGGGAGTCTGGTCCACAGAGGTCTGCCTGCCAGGGCGCAGAGCAGAGAACGGGTCTTCAGGAACCATCAGGAGAACTTCCAAATAGCCAGCACCACTGTTATAAGGAGAATTGATATAAATTAAGCCTAGAAACATGACCTAATTCTAACAGGTGGACATTTTCCTTGTCTTCTGAGAAGTCTCTTGAATGTCATGCCTTTCAGAAACCATTTTTGATATCACATCTATCAATACTATTGAGTACAGCCATTTATCATGAACTCCTTCGTATTCGTTTTCTATTGCTGCTGTACAAATGATCACAAACTCAGTGGCTTAAACAACACAAATTTATTATTTCACAGTTCCGTAGATCCGGAGTCTGACACCAAGTCTCCCGGGGCTAACATTAAGGTGTTGGCAGGGCCTCCGTCCTGGAGGCTCTGGGGAGGAATCTGTTTCCTTGCTTTCTGCAGTTTTTAGAAGCTTCCTGTTTTCCTTGGTTTAACACCTTCCTCCATATTCAAGCCTGCGTCGGGGGGTTGAATCCCTCTCCCTTCACATCGCTCTGACTGACTCCGTAGTCACTTCACTGTCTCTGACTCTTCTGCTTCATTCTTCATTCTTGAAGGACCCTTGTGACTACACTGGGCCCACCTGGATAATCGCCCTATTTGCAGGTTGGTTACTAACAAACTTAATTCCATCTGGGGAGTTAAAACCTAACTCCCCTTTGCCATGTCACTTAACCTATTCACAGGTTCTGGGGGTTCAGGTGTGCCTATCTTTGGGGGTGGGCATTTTTCTGTGCAAAATGGAAACTTGACAAATTTGCCTAGATTAGCGATTCTCAGTATGTTCTCTCTCAGTGATTCCCACATTTTATTGTATTTAAGAATGATCTCCAGATTCCCGCAGAGATTCTGACTTGTCAATTGGGAGAGCCCAGCAAACTGTAGAATTCACAGCTATGACATGCTTGAGAAACCATTGCTCTAGCTTATGTGCCACCACCCTGTATTCAGTGTTTGTGGCCCCTAAGTGACCCACATTCCTTTTGCCAGATTGGACACCTAGGATAGGCACACCCAGATGGTGGTGGTATGCTGCCCCATGCACACACCTGGGGTGAGGGATAGGACGGGGGACCGAGGAGGTGAGTGCAGCCTACGGGGTCAGCTTCCTAATCTTGCTTGATATTCCTTCAGGGCCTCGTGGGGCTCAGCCTCCACTGCACTCTCTGCCCTCCCCACCCTCACCCTCATCCTCACCCTCACCCTCACCCACACCACAACCCGGCCCGCCCAGAAAAACCTCATTCCTTACTTTCTCTTCTGTGTTGTGGTTGTTTGTGATACTTGTAAGTTCCCCCATGACTTCTGCATATTGAGTCTTTAGTAATGATTCAGATAAGTGAAAACAGGAATTAATGGTGAGAGAAATGATGAAATGAAAACAAAGACCCAGTCTTGTCTTCCTCGGATTGCTTCTGAGCAGGTGAACCTTTGTCGAGAATGTAGGTGATGCGTTGGGATAATAAAGCTGGTCAGAAACAGGGGCTCCTCTGCACCCCCCCTTGGTTACCATGCTGAGGTCTGACACCCCAACCCCCACCCCACCCCACCACCACATTATACAATCACTGGACTGTTGGGGGTCCTCCCCTTAATTAAATAAAGACTTAGCTGTGCATCTCCTAACCTGGTTACATTTTGGGGGGACTAATACTGTAGCCCTAGTCATATTCTAAGATCATCTTAGACACAAACATGAGGCCGCCATGACCGGAAGGAAGATGCTTAAGCACAGAGTGCTCTAGTGGAAGAAATAGACGAAGCTTCAAGGGAGAGAGGCAGAGCTGGCAGCTGTCACCCTGTGGCAGCCAGGATAAATTGCTCCACAACCTCCTATACAGGGTGGGGGGACCCCACCTGCTGAGCCAGGTCTCTGATACCCCCGAGCAACCATTCCTGCAGAGTCAGTTGGGCTATAAATTATGGAATGGGCCCGTTTGTGTGAAAAAGATAAAGCATGTGAGAAAGAGAAGCAGTGGTCACCGGGATGAGGGAGAGTCCCTTTCATTTGGCGGAAATATTAGTTCACTGCAGCCGATATTGTCATCAGGAGAGAAATGACCCCTTACAAAAACTGAAGGTGGAGAAAAATAAGAGATCCAGGAAGGACGCCACATCTGTAATATCCTCTGAGTATTTTTTAGGGCTGCTGTTTCTCAAATTAGTGTTTGTTTTCCTGTTATTTCTGTCAGACTCCCCTGTCATTGTATACAAATCAGTGTTCTAGGACTTGAAATTGGTGTGCAGTGGGGGATACAGTCTGCAAGAGAGATGAATAGGCATTTTGCATGGGATAAAACGTATAACGACACCAATAAAAATGTAACAATTATGATAGCTATTGTTAATTGAACATGGACTCTGTGCAAAGCACTGTGCATTTTTTGAAATTTAATTCTTACAATAACCACAGGAGGTAAGAGTTATCCTCATTTTATAGATGAAGAGGATTACAGAGATTAAATAATTAGCCCCAAGCTGCCTAACAAGAAATGAGCAGAACTGGAATTTAACACTCTATCTGGGTCAGAGAAATCTTCGTTCTCGATCAGTGTGTGGTGATCTTGAGAAAATAGCCATGGAAGGCACTAGACTCCATCCAGTCTTTGAAAGTATAACTCTTGAGTCAATCAAACTGGCGTAAAATCTTGGCTCCACTACTTGTGCCAAGTGTGACCTCGGGCACACTTCCTTAACTTCTCTGAGCACTGGCTCCCTTGTTTTAAAGTGAGGCTTGAAACACCTGCCTGACCATGGTTTTGAGACAAAGGAGATATAACCTGGGAGAACCCTTAGATTAGTGTCCGATGCATAATGAGCAGAGTTGCCATTGTATTATTTAATTACTATCAAAAGCATTATCACGATTAGTTTTCCTACTAGTAACATAAATGCCGTACAGAGCTAAGCCAGTCACAGTTTGGGAGGTTATAGAAGTCAGGAACTGTGGGGTGATTCCAGAACAGGAGGAGCTGAAAGCCAGTCGGGACGTGGGTGAGGAACTGACATAGTGAAATTGAGACTTCTCACATTTAAGAAAATTAAAAAAAAAAAAAAAGGCATGTAGATTATTAATTTTTTAAAATTAAAATCCTTCTCATTGGAAAAAGAGACATTCATATTCGACTTTCCTCTAGGACTGTAGGTCATTGGTTGGATGCATGTAGCCCAAACCTGCAGATTACCTACCTCCAACCTGAGACGTTTAGAGTTAGGCCTAGGCCCCTGTACTCAGGCTCCCTCTGCTCCTCTGGCCAGAAGGACTGGCTGGGATTCCTGGAGTCTGAGCACCTACTGACTGAGAAGGGCCAGCATCATACCAAGGAGTCAGCAAGGCTGGGGTAGGGCAAGGCGTGGGGGCACCTGGAGGCGACATTTGAGATGCTCCCTCCCTCTCGGAATCAGGCAGGTACTGACCCTGCTTAATCAGACGCCAGGAAAATCAAGAGAGCGTGGGGTTAGGTTAACGCAATCCACAAATCCACAATACAGTGCACGGGCAGCGAACGCTCTGCTGCTCCTGGCCAAAGCAGAAAGCATTCTCTGTGGGTGGCCGAGCGTGTCCCCAAGCAGAGCCTGCAGGACAGCCTACCCTGGGGGTGAAGGCCCGGATCAGGCTCCACTGGGCTTCAGCCCGTGCTAGGTTCACTCCCTCCTCTGGGTGGCAGAATTTCTTAGCTTACAGTCAAGGCAGAAGAGGACAGTGGCTCTCGGACTTGCAGCTGCTCCTCAGAAATACCTAGGGAGCTTTACAGATAAGACAGTTCAGCATCCAGCCCCTCCCAGCAGAGACTCGGATCCGGGAGATCTGGAGAGGGCCCAGGAATCAGTATTTCTAACAAGCACCACAGTGATTCCAGTCCAACTTGTCAGTCAGTGGGCTTGAACTGGGAGGAGAGAAGTAGAGGTTCAGACACCGGGGTTCTGGGTCTGGGTGTGCAGTTCCTGACTGTTCTTGGGATGGAGTATTCATGCTCTCTGGGCCTCAGTCGTCTCATACAGAAATGACAATGTGAAACCTCGTTGATGTTTAAGGTCACTTCCCAGTCTTACATCCTGTGGCTCACTAGTTTTAGCTGGTGTGCCTACGAGACATGCCCACATGTGCATCCTAAGGTATAGAAACATCCAAGAAGTCCAAGGCAGGGTCTGGGTTGAGTAAATGAATGAATGAGCCCTTGAATTTGTAGCTTCTGTGGTAACTAACCTCCAAGATCGTCCCCAGTGACCTTCCTTTCTCAGTATGCATGCTCCATATTGAATTCAGGCTGGTCTTTGTGGCTAATACATGACAGCAGACATGACGGTGTGTGACTTCCAAGACTTGTAGAGGACAGAGCTGCTTTTCTGCCTTGGTGCCTTGGATCGCATTCACTGTGAGGGAAGCCACATGCCATGTTGGGGAACGCCTGTGTGGAGAGCAAGCGAGGGCTCCACCCTCCAGTCAACACCGACCTTGGACGATGTTCATCTTACCCAAGTGAAGATGGCCACAGCCGATCACATGACTGCAGCCTCCCAAGGAAGCCCGAGCCAGCGCCATCCAGCCACATGGGCCCTAATTCCTGAGCCACAGAAAGCACAGGAGATAATAAGTGGTTATCGTTATCTTAAGCTACTGAGTGTTGGAGACATGTTATGCAACACTGGATAATTAAGACAGCCTCTTATCATGTGCTGTGACTGTAGTATCTTGTGACAACCAGAATTTCAGGAGCGGTGACTACTGTGCTGGGTTTTTGTTGCGTGTTTTCTCAGTTTGGTTTGGTTTGTTTTTTTTTTTTTGCCTCTCGGCTTCAGTTCTGCCCTCTGACCTGCTTTCACGGAGCTTAAACATGTTCCTGCAGCGAACACAATGTCGAGGGTGCTGGAGACACTGCAGGGAGAAGCTGGCCCCTCTTCCTTTTGCCTTGTCTTGCGTTCGGCTTTCTCTTGGTCCTCCTGCCTCGTTTGTCAGCCATATGCATGTGGGGACGTTCAGTGATGCTCTGCCTTACCCTGGCACTCAGACCATGGACATTCTCAGCAAACATACAGTCCTGGCTCTGTCTCAACGATGCCCACCTGGCTGTGGACCTCTCAACGTGGACACCACACATCTCAGGCCTTGCCAGTGAGCAGGCCCCCTACAGCTCGTCTCTCCCTGCGACCCTCTCACCAGCCTTGACCTGTGCCCTGGGGGGTGATTTCCCTGGGAAATCCCACAGGACTGGACACTGCAGTTCTGCTTGTGTCCCTCTCTCAGAGCAAGCGGGCTTGATTTCCTCTTTGTTCCCTAACCCGCCATCCACAGCCCACTACCCCTGGAAGCCTTTTGTACTTGCCTAGGCATGGCTGGCCATCTTTGGGCTGGGCACTGCAGAGAAATTCTCGGCCACACAGTGGGTTACAACCGTACTTCTCCAATGGTCTGTACTAGATCCTTGGGAAGAACCCCATCCATACCTTATGAGCTTGTCTACCCTCAGATACTCTCCTTCAGCCCAGAGTATGCTTTAGAATTCTCTTTCTATAGTTATGGTTATTCTCCCATTATAACTAATACCTCTTTATATTAAAATTTCCTGTTCCTTGGTGGATGCAGGAAGTCTACCCAACATGCTCTTATTTGCCCAGCACCGAGGATGTAGCTCATGGGAGGTCATTTCGTCTCCACTCTTGCTCGTGGCTATGGTGGGCCAGAGCAAACACTGAAACTTGTAACAGAATTAAAAGTCAAGGTTTCCTGGGAAAAAAAAATAATTTAAAAATAGAAAACATCAATAATAATTTGTAAATAATAATTTAAAAATAGAAAAATTTAAAAATAGAAAAAATGAAAAATGACTTTGCAATTTCTGTCTTCTGATACAGTCTAACTGATGTAGCCACCCTATTCTGAATCCTTCTCTCCTGCCTGGAGACACCAAGTCTGGCCTAAGGAACCAGAAGCCAGGACAGCCAGGTTTCCTCTGTCAGCCTTATTCTGTCCCAAACCACGGGATCTCCCATCTGCCCTTCGTTCTTCTCTCTGGGCTGATCAACACGTTTTGCTTCTCCAGGAATTTGGCAGAAGGTGGCTGCCCTACCGTTTCCGAGTTTACCTGTCCTTGGACCACACAGTCAACAGAGATTAACTAGCACTTCTCACAAGGGCGCAACGAGATGGGCCCAGTTTGGGTCAGGTGTTCTTTCTTGGTCCTATCAGCTAAGGCTGAGGGTGCTGGGTCCTGTGATATAAACTCGGTTAATGGGCCTTTTCCCTTGGTAAATAGAGAGTCGGTTTTTAGAGAAGGGCGTGTGTGGGCTGGACAAATCTCTTAAAATATGTTTGAGCACAGATGGCTACAGATCTGCTAGCCATACAGCAAAGATGTAGAGGTCACAGTCATGTGTGTTCTTCGAACTTTCGCTTTACCTAGCTTCTCTTTGCTGTGTACTTACGACATCATGGATCTGGAAGAATACAAGATAGGCGAAACAAAAAGAAAGTAGCTAAAAGTGATAAATTATTGATCAGCCCATCCATAGGTATGTTTGAACTCTGAAGAAACCTTTGTGTGCCTGATTTCCCTTGAGAAAAATGAAAATTTTAACCTAGAGAAGAAAGGAGCTAACGTTTTTAGCCATTTTTTTTTTTTTTTTTTTTTTGCATCAAGAAGGGTAAGTCAGGCCTTTTATCTACTGTCCCACCCTCCCTGCAGTCTTTCTAGCCGGAGGCAGAAGCAGAGAAGCCATAACTACCTCATGAAAGGATGGGAGCCAAGTAGACAGGAAGGAGAGAGAAGAGGCTTCTCATGGCGTGAAAGGGGCCTCGATTAACGAGACAATTCAAAGCTTGAGAGAGTCAGTGAGAGCTCGAGAGTGAGGTAAGGAGGCCTCAAAACAGCAAAAAAGTTTGGAAAAGTTAATTTGCCGTAGGTTGGCGCAGCGGCAGCCATCAGACTACAGGAAGTTTCGTGAGTGGCCAACGCCAGCCACTACAAGTGAAATTCCTCTGAACAGCACAGGATGTCTTAAGCAGGTTATTTGTATGAGTTGGGAGTCCGTGTGTAGAATTAAAATGTTCTTAAGCACCTAGTTAACAATCTGGTTACAAAACCAACTGCTTTAAATAAAAAGTTCTGCTTTGATTAACACCGTTCTTGCAGCTTCGTGTAGCGGCTGACGTATCAGCTGCACTGGGGTCCACATGGCAAAACGGGAGTGAGTCCATTCAGGCCTACTTGGGGGAATTCCAAGACATTTACTTGGGGTACTCATGACTTCAATTAAGATAGAACACATTACTTAAACCAAGCAAATGATCAGCCTCTGCATATAGAAGTGTGAAAGGAGCCTTCATTAATTTACTAATTGTACTTCTCATCTTCAGCGGTACCACTGATTTGGGTCTGTTAGTGGTTTAGTTGCTGTTTTCTCTTACAAACCATGGGAGAAAGGGGATGGCTAGAGTATGCACCTTGCCCTGGGCATTGCCAGAAAATTTTTCCCTCAGACTCGTCAAGATACCAGGGACTGCCTAGATCACTCCAATGCGTGCTCTGTATGAAATACAATCATGATACTTGAGAATACTGAAATGTGCAAGTCTTAAGTGCCCTCCACCCAGCCGGTATATGGATTTACTGCCCCAGTGATATGTGTGAGGCCTGAGTGGAAGCCTACCTCTACTGTGTCACACAGAGGAGGGCCTCGGAGCGTGGAATGGAAGATGGGATGGTTTGATGGGGGTTGGGGGTGAGAAGGGAGACTCAGAGCCTAAGAGGATGCTATTCACGGAGGATGTGTCCACATGGAGAAGAATAGGGCAGGAGGGTTAGTTCTAGTTTAGTTCCATTACTGTTCCCATACAGTCTCCACTATGCTCACTTAGAGGCAAAAAGCAAAGAAGAAACTGGGTATTTCTAAGAATCTCTTAATGCCAAATTAATGTTTCACTTCCAATGACAGTCCATTAAGACACAGGGTCGAGGTTTCACCATCGTCGTGAGTAGGTGATGGAATGTGCTAATGGGAGGAATTCCTTCTGTGGAGAGTCCAGAAATCTGAAGCTATAACCTGACTTCTGGGCTGTTCATTCTGGAACAAACCCCGAAGAAAGAGTGGCCAACTTTACGAACTGGCCACCAGGGGTCACCAGAAGAACTGAAAGGGCTTCTGAGACAAAGCCAGAGTTTCTCCTTAACCAGCACAAAGCACTGGTCCGTGGGGCCTGTGCCCACACGCTCCTGTTGCCAGAGAGACCTCTCACTCTTGCCTAAATATTTAGAATTTCTTTTATATCTAGAATTTCTTTGTCCCTTCTTTTTGGTCATCAGTTCTTGCTACACCTATATGCCATTAATAGAATTTTCTTTTTCAATTAAATATATAAATGCCTATCAATAGGAAATTACTCATCTTTCAGGTCTCATCTCAAAGTCACCATCACCAGAGGCTTTCTTCAAGTATTCCATCTCATGCCTCTCCTTTACTTTCTTATATCATTCATTTACTTAATTACTTATTTACTTTCTACCTCACCAGAAAGATAATCAGAGCTAACATTTAAATAAGTGTTCCAGGTACTGTTTTAAATGCTGTGCGTGCATTAACTCTTTGAGTGTGCATAACAACTGTGTAAAATAGACATTCTTCTTCTGTTTTTAAGCAGCAGACACAGAGACACAGAGAAGTTAAGTAGTTTGCCCAAGATCACAGAGTTGTAAAATAGCATGGTTGAAATTCAAACCTTCGCAGTCTATTGCCAAAATCCATCCTTTTAATCATTCAGTACCCTACCTGTCCCTGAGTGGGAGCTGGTCGGCACCCCAGCCCTAGAACAATGCCTATGAGTAGTCTGTATTATTTGTTCAATGAATGAATACGTTGTGGTAAATTCAGAGGATATGTACTGGCGTGAAGAAATGTCTACAACATGTTGTTAAGTGAATATAGCAAATATAGAGTATTATTTGTAGCCTGCTCCTATTTTTGAAAAAAGTATTTATGTATATAGCATATATAATATCTATTATATGTATGATATATACATATATACATATGGGGGTGCATAGAGAAAAATCTTGAAGGCTAACTATTTCGTGATCATGTCTAGGGAATAGGCTTGGTGGAGCAAGGGGGATTTTTTTAATACCCTCTTTGAAAAACATATAAGAAATACTTTCTTTATAATATAACAAGTTTTAAGGAACTTCTTAAAACTTTCGACAAAAATAAGTGCCCTCTTTGTCTTGTTTCATGCACTCTGAATCATAGCTTCAAAATAAATAAAAGTCCTACATTTTATGAAACTGTAAATGTATCAAAGCAGTTCTTTCTTACTTCGTTGGATCCTAAGCTTTGCAATGTAGTTTTGTTCAGGATGTCTTCATTTTTTTTTTTTTTATTCTCTCCTAAAGGGGGTGGGGAAGTAGAGAGTGGGAGGGCTGTGTTCTCACAACTAAGAGCTAAACACTCCACCCTAGGAATCGTCACATGATAACTTTATGCCACTCCTATGACGTAATTATTGATATGTCATGACATTGTGATGTCACAGCATACAAAAGTCTGCATACTGTGATATAACTAACTCTCGGGTTTTAGCATCGAACACGTAAACCTTTATTCTCTGACTTTTATTATCTGACTTTTGCATTTCATTCCAGATTAGGGCAGTATTAGCTCACAGGCTGATTGGCTCATTGAAGTAGAAAGGTGTGTGCGTGGAGTTTTCTTTAAAAATGGGCTTGTTCAAGGGTTGTTGAGTTCATTCACCTCCTTCAGGAAGGTAAACTTGAGGAGCAGAGTCAGCTGAGGTTAGCGGTGCAGATGTAGATCTCTTACGATCTAAGCATTCCAAGAATGCAGTGTCCTGGGTTTCAGAGTTGTGTAATTAAGAAGTTTGGCACCGTGGTGTTTGCCTTGACTTTGTAGTGTGGCCTCTCGGGGTCAGGCTGTATTTCTGAGATCAGGGAGCTCCCGTCACGGTGCCAGGTCACAGGAAAGGACATGACAAGCCAGGGGAGGAGCAGGTGGAGACCAGAGGCTCTAGGGCATCCAAGGGGGTGAATCCTCCATCACCCTCACGGACTCTCGTCCCCGCCTGCACACAAAACCACCTGGGAGCTTTTAAAAAGACTGATATCTGCCTCCCCGCAGACTCAACTGACTTAGAATCTCTGGGATTTTGGCCTAGGCAGTAATCTGATTTTTTTTTCTGAGTTATTTTAATGGGCAGCCAAGTTTGAGAACCACTGGCTGGCGGGTAGCACACCGTGGCTTCTAAAAGCACATGTGCTCCTTAGGAGGAAAGTGGGTGCAGGCTGGATGTCCCCCGGAGTGGGTGAACTCGCAGGATCTCACATTCCAGGGAGGCTGGAACTGCTGCCATCCAAGTCCCATTGTTTCTCCCTGTCTAAAATGCTCCGACTGCAGAGTGAAGGCAAGCGCGAGGCTCTCCTGGTTAGTGGTATGAAACAGCACGTCGGAGGGTCCGAGGGGAGATGAAAATCACTTATTCAGACGACACATACACAGTCGGGGCCAGGCAGGTCAGGGCGGAGCTGGTTGCATTTATTGTACAGTACCATGTCATGATGCATTTTCTCATCAGGGCCTTCGGGCAAGCCTGGGAGGCGGGCATGATCGCCATTTGATGGATGAGGATACGGAGGACCAGGATCCCACAGCTATCAGGTGGCCAAGTAGAACCAGAATCCTTCTGGTACCAATTCCGAGGCTCACGCTGCTTCTCTGCGGCAGCTTTAAAAGGCTGTCTTTGATTTTAATTTTTCCTGCTTCCACTTACACGACAAGTCTCGTTCTCTTGAATTCTTTATGGTATCGGCAGCACTTGAAGTGAGAGGACTAATGAGTGAAAAACCGATCAGGGAAGACGTCGGCCAACGGAGCAAAGAGAAGCACTAAATGTTTTCTGTTTTCTTTTCATTTTTCCTATCCTCACATTTATAGATAGTTTACCTTAAAACCATTTATTGATTTCTAGTGTTTCTCTATTATAGCATTAGCTAACACTAGACTTTAAGAAAATTAATTTATTTATTTCTCTCACCACATGGCATAGGGACTATGATCCCCATTTTCCAGTTGGGAGAGCTGAGGTCCAGAGAGCTTAGGCAGCTTGCCTAAAGTCACACAGCGAGTGGATATAGTAAAACCCAGGTTTGGATCCAGTTTAGGGCACGAGCTCAGAGACTTATCCTTACCCTGTACGGACTCGTGGAGCTGGAGCCCAGCTGGTGTGAGTTCCTTCTCACTCTGGGCTCCTTCCTTTTCCACCTGTTTCTTTAGTTATAATAATCGTTGACGCCGATTGTTCTTTTGTCATATGTTAGGCATTGTTCTGGGGGTTTTACACATAGTACCCTATTTAATTCCTTGATGCTAGAGAGGGGGCCCCAGAGATAGCCCCTCACAGGGAGGCTGTTCTTCCCACCTCCTCTTTCAGCAAGGCCCCTGTCCCCTTTCCCAAGCTGCTATGGGTCTCTATGTCCGACTTTTCATGGCTGGGGAAGAGACATTTCTCTAGCCTCTCTGTCCTCGTGGTTAGAAGCCTGTATGACCAGCTCTTCCTCCAGGTTCTTAGCAGCGGCTTCCCAGGTCACCTCCTCTTGAGTTTGTCTCACCTTTTGCCCACAGCCTCTTCACATCATCCAGGTAGATGGAGCCAATTCTCTCAGACTTGCTAACGAAATGCCGATGTGTCTCTATGGCTGGGCTAAGGAAGAGGTTGCAGGATTTTGTTCTGGGCCGAAGCAATAGGCTCTTCGCTTGCCGAGCCTGGCTGACTGAAGGTGAAATCACCCATGACGTCCAGCGAGGACTTACAGTCTCATCCACTGTGAGCCCTGTGGGGGCCATGTATGGGGGCCAGGTGGAGCATCTCTGAGATTTCAGTGGAGGAGTCGCTTTGGTCCAGGCAGCCTCTGTGCGCACTGCCCTCAAACCCGGTTCTTTCTAAGGATTTTCCTCGACGTGTCCTCCTGTCTCCAGCATCATCCCCTGGCTGGATCTTTCCCTCCTTCAGCTCTTAGATCCGCTCTCAGGATCTTGTGGACTCCGTCTCTGATGACTGTGTCTAAAGGAAGCTCCCATCTTTCTCTACACTCTGTCACTCTCTGAACATCACCCATACTATCTTTTCACACTCTTTAATTGTCACATTTACTTACTTACTTACTTACTTACTTGTTTACTTACTTATCATATTCCCCATGAAAATGTAAGCTCGAAGAGGACCAGGGCTTTTCTTTATCCCTTACTCTTCTGCTGTGTACCTTCTCCGAGCATGACCCGTGTGAGGTGCTCAGTAAATATGTGCTGGATGGAGGAATGAAAGAACCTTCTGTCATCGAGAGCGATGGCATTGACATTACTGCCAGTGGCCAACTTTCAGCATCCTGACTCTGCCAGTGGCCATTTTTTATTTGCGTCTCACATGTCCCCGAAATAAATCTGTACCTCGTTGAGGGTTTTGTCACTATTGTTCACATGGGCTAAATGTCCCCAGGCCTGTCCACTTCTTCTCAGTTTCCTCATGTTGAATGAGGTTGCTGTTGTCCCTGTGGACACATCCTTAGTGAATAAAATCAGAAAGGCCATTGGTTTGTGCTCTCAGCGAAGGGGGCAAACTGTCACCGAGGATGATGGCTTCTTTGTCATGCCTCTTTGGGAATATGTTGGTCAAATGGAAGAGTCCCCCAAAAGTATAAAATGCTAAAAAGATAGGACTGTGCCCTAGGCAGTATGCTGGGTCTCTGGGAGCATGCAAAGGAGGCATACTTCTACATTCAATAGGGTTTCTGAGTAGAGAAGTAGAAGACACAAGACAGACCCCAGGACATGAGGCAAACGCTGATTCAGAACAACAAAAGATGACCAGTGCTTTGCTCGCAGCTGGGTTACTGGGGACTGGGAAGTTATTCTAGGTTTATTCACAGCCGGGCAAGACCGAGGACTGGGGTAAGCTGCGTCGGCGTGTTCCACAGCCTCAGTGCCCCGTGTGGTCACCGGTGGTGCTTCTGCCCCCTCAGGTCGATCCATCGAACGCGCCAGTGGTTCTCTGGCTGCAGGGCGGGCCAGGAGGTTCATCCATGTTTGGACTCTTCGTGGAACACGGACCTTATGCTGTCACACGTAACCTGACCTGTAAGTACTGCTCCGACTCTATTTTCGTAGGGCGAGTTCTTCATCGGAACCTTCTATCGGCTCCAGAAATCATTAAAGTGTACACTGAGCCAGTGGGGATAATTTAACAGGCCCAGATTATAAAAACATAGCTTTCTGGCAATGTCTGCCCGAGGAGGGGGAGGAGCCCCCAGAGTGAGCGTCCAGGCTGGGCTGCTTTCTCCCTGGAAATGTGGGGGAAAGGTTCTAAACTCTTTTCTTGCAGCCTGCTGCTAACTCAAGCAATCTGGCCTTATGCAAACAGGTGGTATTTATTACTATTTGGGCAAGCTCTTTTGCGTGGAATTATATCCCTAATTATTCACATGAACTGAACCCTGTATGATTCAGGCACATAAATGATCAGATATCTTGGAAGCGAGACACTGTGGGTGGGGGCTGGGCTGAGGGGAGGAATGGAGAAGGAATCGTGGCTGGCTCTCACCTGGGTTTACCTCCATCTCTTTTCTTTGGGGGTGGGAAGGATTCTTTGCTTTCCCTGGGCTAGAATTTGGAGGGCGAACCAGTCTGTGGCTCAGTTGAGGTCAACTCTCTTCAGCATTGGGTGGGAGGAAGAGGGTTCAGGGGGACCCAGTGTCAGGGTGGCTCATTGGATGGGACAGGTGGGTATATCATGTAGGTGGCTGATGGGTGTTCTGCCTGCACCCGCTGCCCTGGGTTTTGTTTTCAAACGTCATCTTAGATGTAGAAACTTCCGGGTCTGGGAAAGCAAAGCAGAGGAGAAGGAGAAGGTGCTGGTGTCTGTTCCCCGCCCCCGTGGGAGGATGAACAGCATCAGAGGGACACCAGGAGTTCATTGATGGGATGAGGATGGGTGCATCAGCCTCCCGATCAGAGAGCGAGGCCTTCGGCGGGATGGTTTGTTCACCACCCATTCTCCAACCTTCTCTCCATCTCACTAGTGCGTGCCCGAGACTTTCCTTGGACCACGACGCTTTCCATGCTGTACATCGATAATCCAGTGAGTACCCGACAGCCTTAGAAGTGTCGACATTGGCCTCGCTTGTCTTTTTTCTTTCTATTAAATATACTTAAGAAGTCAGGGGGCGGGAATGGAATAAAGATTTAGGATCTTTTTTTTTCTTTCTAAGATAGAAATTAATCTATTAAAATTTTGTTTTGAGATCTTACTTTTCTAACAGGTATCGTTACATCTGAGTTTGGGAATTTCGCTTGCTACTTCCTCCCCTGCCCTCATAGTTCATCTTATGAAATGGCCTGTCACTGAATTATACCATCCAGGAGGAGGGATTAATTTCTTACCATGGATGATGTGGCTTCCCCATGTCCTGGGTTATTGTATCATGCCGGGATGCCTAATCTTTCCAGTAGAATTCTAGATATAAAATGTCAGAATTGGTCTCCTTCACTTATCACAGGGAGCAGAATGCCTCATCTCAGAACAAAAAGTGAAATTCTCCTTGGGAAGTTCTTCTAAAATTGAGTCCAATAAACTATAAAAGAGGAGAGCCACGTTAGGGTCATCTTCTGCAGGGCGGGTGTGTCCTTGTCCCCTGATTTCTCTAACTTCTCTCACTTCCCAGATGGTTTAGAGAGAAAACGGGTCGAGAGGGAGAAGAAACAGTTGCAACCCTCTTATCTTCCCCTAGTCCTTGTTTGCCCAGCCATCCTCTTTCCTAGTCTGAAATTTCATATTTAAATAAAAGTTGAATTAAATGTCCTGTTTCCTTGGGTGATTTAGGAAAAAACAAACAAACAAAAATATTTATACCCGGTGGGTGGTACATTCCTTGTATGAGTTATTTACACAACATAAGTAGTAGCTGCTTCTCTAATATACAACTCAGTTGTCTATGAACTTCTGGGTACAAGGAAATATTAGTTTAAAACTAGTTCTTAATTGTTTTAAAACCCCTAGTCTGCTAAAGGTGAAAGGGCTTAGTGGCCATCTTGCTCACTAATAAGGAAGCGAAACACACACACACACACACACACAGGAGCATCTTTTATCTCCAGCCTAGAGAGTTCCTTCTTGGCAGGACCGCAGTGCATCCTCCAGATGTCAGAGAGGGGACAACTTTGGGTCTTTTGATACCATAGCCGGGTAGCCGGGGCCAGGAAAAGGTGAATTCCTCATCCTTAAAGCAACATCTGGCTGTGTCCGCACGGGTGGATCAGGACAGCTCAGCCACTGACCCCAGGGCAGAGTTTTGTGCTGATATTTTATTTGGGCTTGGAAGAGGGGAGGGGACATAAGTGAGATGCAGCACCCTCCTGTGAGGATGACTAAGTGAACATGGGTGATGGCAAAAATCCGAGGTCAGAGGTCTGGCCTCTGGAGTAAGGTCGATTTTCTCTCTGTGGGGCTCCGAAGCGTCTGTGTCTCTGTGTTTATACCCGCTTGTTTATCTCACCTTCAGGTGGGCACCGGCTTCAGTTTTACTGACGATCCCCAGGGATATGCCGTCAATGAGGACGACGTGGCTCGAGATTTGTTCAGGTAAAAGGCCCTGGCTCCCACTTGGCCTTCTTCAGACCTAACATTTTTTCTATTTCAATAGAAACATTCATTCAGCACCAGAAGTGGTATTGATTGGTCCTCCTGGTCAAATTCCTAAAGACATTTTAAGACTACTTCTACATGAGTTCACACACACGCGCGTGCACACACACACACACACACACACACACACACAATTTTCTACTTTGTTACATTATCACAGGTAATTGTGCAACTGGCCAGCAGAGAAAGTAACAACGAGAGATGATATCTCAAGGCGTAATTATAATTTGGTAAAAATGCCCTTTAAGAAACAGTGGAAATAGAGGAAAATTATTCAACCAAAGATGATCTTTGGACTTCCAACCAGATGTCTGAGAGGTGTCTGCTTGCTTTCCAACATTGTATTTAACTTTGCATTTGCCAAAAAGCAACATCTTCTCAGATGTTTGTTTTTTTTCCCTCAGGATTCCTTCTTTTGTGACTTTCAGATGCAGTTTTCCATCCTTTGCTTCTTCTCATGATTTTTCATGCTGAAAGCTCAGCCCTTCATCTTACAAAGTTATTATTTTACTAAAAAAATTTGAAGGAAAAATATAAAGTTGTAAGTTTGATCAAATGGTATACATATAATTTCTTCCTTTTTTTATAACTATTTTTAGTACTTTTTTTTTTTAAGTAAGTGACCTTTCTTACTTGGTCACATTTTTTTCCAGTCTGTAAATTATTACTAGAGACTGAGTCCTGAATTCTTTTTAATCACGAAGCTACTACTATTTATTTATTATCATAATTTACTAAAAGAACCTCAGTGGCCGGAGAGAGTTAACTAGCTCCTTGACTCCCAGCCTCTCCCCGCAAAACACTCACTCCGCTAATTACTTGGTGAGCAAACTCAACGGAGTCCAAAAGTGAAAGCGAATCTGATAGAGAGTCAGAGTGTTTTGATCTCTGACAAAAGCTTTTCCGTTTTCTTCTTTCTCCCGGAGGCAGGTGGCTGGGGGACAGGACAACAGGAATTTCCAGGCCTTTCTCCCAGGAACAGGGTTCTCTCTCCTCTGCTTCCTGAACCAGAAAAGAATATGGCTGTTGCCTTCCACACGTTCATTTGCTACACGCCCCATCATTGGAACGTTTTCATTTAGTCTCCGGGTACGGAGGTGGTGGGGGTGCTGCGTGGGACCCCACACTTCTGCTTCCAGCCACAGTGGATCCTGGGAGCAGATCGGCCAGGTCTTGGCCGGGGTCCTGCTCTCCTCGCTCCAGCTGCCACACCTCCTCCTCTGTCCGCAGACACACTCTTAATGGCTGTCCTTACACGTTCACTCAAGGACCACGTCTTTCTCCTTTAGTACTGACTCTGTGCTCTCATTTTTCAGATGGGAGACCTACTCCTCTTCCCTCCCCCGCCCCCCAGCAGGCTTTGGGTTTAAATCCAAACAAGCTTAGCTGTCTAATGAGCCAACGCCCTGAGGGCGGAGGTTCTGTATGAAGAAACACATCCATCCCCTCTACGCCAGAGGATTGCAACCCTGCCATTCCTTTCCTGTGTCTCCTTCCCCTCCCCCCACATGGCCACAGCCTCCCGTTGGCCCTCCCTGTGGATGTCCAGTGCTGACATGTGGTGCCTCTCTTCCTGCATGACATGTAAAGAGAACCTATTTCAAAGCAGCCATTGTTTATAGCTGTTTTAGTTCTTTTTGCTTCAGGCCCTTAGAACTGGAAAATGGCTAATCAACGGTAGTGCAGAGAACTGATTTCAGCTGTTTCCTTTCTAGTTTACACTATTTTTTCCCCCCTTGGTGACTACATTCTTCTCCCTGGCTCTCCAGATGGATGGGTAGAATAAGAAGGTGGCTTTGAACCCTGTAAATGGATTACTACAGGTTTAAAGAGTGAGCTTTTCTTCTTTTCCCTTTGAAAACCATCTTTTTTTTTTTTCCCCCTGAAAATCCCATTTCTTTAGACTATTACTAGTGCCTAGCTGTAACAATAAAACTCCTAAAGGGGCATTTGGCGTTCACATTCAGGCTGCTTTTCTATGTGTTTGGAAATGAAACTTTATCAATAACAAGGTGTTTAAATAGTCTTCTTTTTCGCTTTTTTTTCTCTGTTGAGCCACAATGCCTGTCTGGTTTAGAAAAGAAATTAATTGACTAGTTGATAATAAATGACTCACTTTGATTTGGAGTGCACCCACTGGTGCCTCTCTCCTTCTACCACTGTTCATGGATCACCTACTATGTGCCAGGTGCTTCCTGATGCTGGCAACACAGTAATAATCAAGGCTCACGGTCCCTGCTCTCGTGATGTGTGCCCAAAGCTTTTTCTTAGCGGCCAAATGGAAACGCTGCCATTGTTTTATTCCACATGTTGGTTTGCATGGGAAATAATATCTAATGTGAAACCAAGCTTCGTAACCATGTGACTACGACATAGGTTGCATATATTAAATAGGAACGTGGCATGATGTTCACGGAGCAGAGATCGTGGCTCGGCCGCGCCAGAGAGAAGCTGTGTGAATGCAGGCGGTGACCCCCCGTTCACCACAGCACAGCAGAACCACCAAGATTCTTGTCGCTGAGCTTGTGTCGGTCACATCGTCAGTGACTAAAGCTGCACCTCGTCTGGCTGTTGTTGCTATGTAGCTCTCGCATAGATTATTTTAACCTCGGTTCTCCTGAAAGAATCGTATTTTCTTATGCCTCCGACGGCATTAGAAGGGATCACACCTCAGTTCTGTCTTTCGGTCTCTAGAGCATTCCAATTTCCACACACCTTCTCTGCCCTAAACCCACCATCTCTCCTTTTTTGGAAAACTTACATGAGGAGTATTTTTCTGCTAGTCATTCTCTCCTGCAAGCTCTGTTTCTTCCTGTGGTCCTTGAATGCACCTTTCTGCCAACAGGTAGCCTTCGACTAAAATTATAGTTATTAGAAGAGGCCTTGGCGCGATGCCAGCAGGGTTGCCCAGTGGAACGGCCTGGAAGAGGCAGGCTTCCTGTGCCATATCGCTCTCGTGCCTGAATACATGCACAGAGTGTGTACACACACAACGCCCACACACGCACGTATTATGTATTTTATATATGACCAATTCTGCTTCTAAAATTTGAAATTTTATGAGGCCGTGATTCTACATTAGATTTTTAAGCCAACCTTTTCCATGTAAGAAGAATCTTTGACTAAAACACAGTTAAGGGAGGAAATGCCATATGTAAATCTAACTTACTAAATTTACCCTTTTCATTTTTTAGTCCCATTTAAGAAAGACCTACCAAGGACTTGCTACTCTTGGCCAATTTTCTATTCTGATCTTTTCTGTTCTGTGAAATTAAAACTTCATGATAACTTCCTCGCGTGAGGCCTCGCTTTGGATACTTCAGCTAGAGAATCCTGGTGTTTTCGAGCTAGAAGCAACCCAGGAGACTGTCTCCTTCAACTAAGGTTGCCAAATAAAGGACAGAATGCCCAGTTAAATCTGAATTCCAGATAAATATTGAATAATTTTTCAATTTAAGTATGTCCCATGTAATACTTGGGATTTACTAAAACATTATGGGTTGTCTCTTCGAAATTCTAATTTAACAGGAAGGCTTGTATTTTTATTTGCTAATCTGGCAACCCTAACAATTCGCCAACAAATTCTCGAAGCAAATAAGTTTTGAGCTACGGCATACACCCCCATTGAAATTTGCTCTATTATACTATCTATCGCTTCTGCAGTCAGCAGCGAGAGAAAAAGAGAAGTCGATTTTTAGCCTGGAAGGGTGGAGGATAAACTCCTATTTTTATCCCTGCTCTAAATCCAGCTTATTGCCAGCACAAACATGGAAGCGACATAATGCAGCTTTCCAGATTTAGTCGCCACAAAGATTTTAGTTACTGTAAATAATAAATTCTACAGTAGTGCTTAATGGTGGGTTTTTATAGAGCCTTCGAATAATTAAGTAGAGCCAAGATCGTGGTGATGGTAATGACCCAGTTTGCCTGTCTTTCACCCTTGAACTTTCTCCTTCTCCTAGTTTTGCAAGGCCTTCTTGCCTTTCATCTTCACTGCATGGCTCATGGCTTTTATTCCTGTAGCAGAAAGCTGGAACAAAAACCCTGTCTAGATTCTCTGGCACTGCCATCTGGGTCAAAACATTCATAGAGCTTCTGAGTTTTACAAGTTTTTGTTTCCTTTTTGAAAGATTCTGAAGATCAAGTAGAGAATCATTTAATAATCCACCCTTTTCTTGCTTATGATGAAATCATTTCTTGAGTCTGTTTAAATCCATTTCAGCATGACTCACTGAAGTGGCTGTTGGCATTCTCTATAAATGTGATTTTTTTTTTACCCCACAGGCCACTGTAGATTTAGTTCAATATCTGTGGCCAAAAATTGGTGGTTTGCTTTGGACTGTAGTCATTTTGCAGTGTTTCTGTTCTTTGGTTATTAAAACACTGAAATTTTGGGAGCCCTAGTAGAAACGTTCAGGGTTGCCCACAGGGAGAAGTTGGTAAGCAGCTGAGGTTCCCATTACCTCACCACAAACCCAGGCGAATGGGGTCGTCAGAAGGTTTACAGAACGGCCTCCAAGAGTTGCTAAATAGTAGGTGAAAGCTGTATCATTGAGCTCCAGGGTCCCCTCTACAAGTGCAGGATCCAAGTTGGTAACCCAGAGATTTGGAAACCTGCCCAAAGTGTTGACGTCCACTCGTCTGAACTTCTTAGTGTCACAAAGCAAGACCACAAGTATTTTTTAACCGTCTACACAGTATGGAATGTTATGCACATAAGACTGAAAAATAAAATGCCTATATGCCATAATGGCATCTTATCTTATTAGGACAAAAAATGGTCTGCCTGCTAGGGTCTAATCCAAAGAAGAGATATGTGCAAGTTTTGCAGCAAAGAAAGTAAGGTTTATTTGAGAGTTGCAAGTTCTGGAGACGCTGGCAAGCTATTGCTCAGAGGCCTGGCTCCCTGGGTGTCTCGGGAGTATGGGAAAAATCAGTAGTTATGGAAACTAAAGGAGTTGGGGTCGTGGGTGCTACGGATTGGATGATTGGAGGGGGATGAGGTAATTGATCCTTGTGTCTGGTTCTGGAATCAGCCTTGGTACCATCCCGTCTGGGCCTGTGGCCTGGTCCCCTGACCAGTGGGGTGGTGGTTCTGCCTCCCTGGGCCCGGGGTTGAAATACATCTACAGCCAAGATGTTATCCTTAGTTTAAAGTCCAACAGAAATCTATTGTCCTCCTGAGGCTACGTTAATCCTGTGTCCTAAGGTTTAATGATTAAAGGAGCAGGCACACAGAGGGTAAGGCCAGGGGTGGAGGGGTGGGGGGAAAGCAAGTGAGTCACAATGCCATCATCTGGGCAAAACCAGATTGATCAGAGGAAAAAAAAAAACTGTTAAAGGAATGAAGTTTGTGTGCATTTACAATTTCAATGATCAAAGGGTTAGACTGGGTAGCACAGCTATGTGATTTTTATTGTTGTGTTTTTTGGTTTTGTTTTTTGTTTTGCAGTGCTTTGATTCAGTTCTTCAAGTTGTTTCCTGAATACAAAGAGAATGACTTTTATGCCACTGGGGAGGTGAGTTGAACTTATGTTTTCTTATATGCTTCCAACTTCATGAGGTCTGAAATATATTATGATATTTGTGGGTTATTCATTTGGAATGATACACACACACCCAAATATTAATTCAGCCCATATTTAAATTCTTTGATTATCCCCCAAATTTCCTCCATAATAGATTTTTTTTTAAATCCAGGGCTGAATTAAGGTTTATATATCAGAATTGGTTGTCATGTCTCAGTCTCCTATATTTTGTTGTTGTTGTTGTTGTCATTCATGATAATAATTTTGAAGAGTTTAGGCCAGGTGGCCTGTAGAATGTTCTATTTTTCGAATTCGTTGAATTCTTTCCTCAATGCTTAGATTCACTGAAAATATTTTGGCAAGAACGTGACACAGATGATGTTGTGTATTTTCTGTGTATGTGTCACACCAGGAAGCACATGATGTCTGTCTGTCTGTCTCATTACTACTGATACTGTTGTACTACCCCGCTTCCCCCCCGCCCCGTTCTGCAAGTAATAACGGATTCAGACATCAATGGATGCTAAAATATTGGGTGACAGATCTTAGGGTAACAGGTATCCACCTGGTCTCAGATTATTTATTATTTTCAAAAGGAAAAAGGTACCTTTCCAGCATTAAGATCTGGTAGATACCAGATTTTTCTGACCCGTCTTCCTGTGAATAGCATCTGTTAGCCTATAAAGAAGATCTTTCACTCGTATTCTCACTTTTCACATTTTAAAATATTATTGTGGACTCATGGATTGTTATTTCTGTTTGATGTGTTAAAATTTATTGCTATCATTGGGTTTTTAATACTCAGATTGTTCCATATTTGATCAACGGGAGCCCCTCAGTCTGCCTTCAATGTCCATCTGACAGGTTCTCATTAGTCCGAGTAGTTCCTTGCTTTGAGGCACAAACGTATTTCTAGGATTATCTTGCACTTCCGCTGCCTTAGCCCTGGAATCAGTCATTTCTTCAAAGAACCTGAGTTCCTTTGAACGGGGAATAGTATTTAAACACCATAACCTGAGTACTAAGTGTGCTCATTGCCACTGGGGTGCAGTTTCTTTTAGAGCTTGTAGGCAGAGCTAGGAAACAAAAAGACTTCATACCAATTCCCGTCATTCTAATTCAGTACCACAAGGTTCTTTTATTACCCCCATTCTTTATTTGTATGCCCCTTCTTTCACATTGAGGACTTGGGGTCCCAACAGCATCGGTGTATTTACTATTTTGCCCAGCCCTACCATATATGCAAAATTGAATTACTACATGAGTACCACTGCCAACAAGAAACCTCCAAGTTAATATTAAATATGAAATCTCTTTTAGCATTTTTTTGCTATAATTATTTTTATCCTTAGACTAATGTCACCACAGTTTTAAAATCAAAGTACTATATTTGAAAGTCATAAGAACTAATCCCATTTTTAAGGTGATTGATTATGTTACAGTTTAATACATAGGTTCACTTGCATATATTGGTTTTGATTTGGGGGTTTGCTTTTTTTATCCTTTTAAATATAAGTTTATTTAAAAATGGATAGCACAGAATATTTTGAGAACACAAAAAATTCTAGAATTTTTTGAATACGATTGTGAATAAAACAGAAAAATCCCCTGCCTTTAGACCTTCTAGAGGTGAAGACTGGTAAATAAAAAAATAAATATGTACTGTACAGTCAGGAAGTGATGGGTATCAGGACGAAGATAAAGCAGGGTAAGATTAGAGAATGATGAAGGTGCTATTTTGGATCAGATTGCTGGAGAAAGGCTCTCCCGTGAGGAGACAATTGAGTAGAATCCTGAGTTATGTAAGAGGGTGATGGCTGCAGTATTTGAAGAAGAGATTTTCTGGAAGAAGGAACCACAAGTGCAAAGCTCATGAGATGGGGACAAGCTTGGTGCGCTCAAAAAAAAGCACAGAGCCACTGTGGAAGAAGCTGAGATTGCCCAACGTGATAGAGTTTGGACTTTATTCTACATGTTAGGAAAATCGCTGGAGGGAACCAGCTTCACTGAAAGAGGAATGAGACTCAAACTCAGTTTAATCCAACAGACATATATTGAATGCCTACTATGTCTGGGGCATTGGAGAACTATTCAAAGTTCAATAATTAATAAGACATTGACTCCATCCTACATTTGAAAGCTTAACAATTTAAGTACAATACAGATTGAAAAATACAATTTGAGAAAGAGCTATAAAGACAATTAGCACGGGAGAGTGCAAATAGCTCTCTCTCAACATGGGACCCTCAGGAAAGGCCAAACAGAGGTGATAATTAAACTGGACTTTGAGGATGAATAGGGGTATATTAGTCAAAGCTCCTTTGTTTGCAAATGACAGAAAGCCTATTTAAAGTGGCTTAAGAGGACCTACTGAGTTGACAACAGGTTTGGGTGGGTGTGGGTGCTCTCGCATTGTCATCAGGATTTTGTCTCTCTCTTGATCTGTTCACCTGGCTTTGTACTTCACTGGTTTGATTCTCTGGTAGATTCTTTTCACCTGTGCCTTTACCCCTCCTCCCATTCCAGAGCTCAGGTGTAGACTCCCAGCTCAACTTCTCTTTCTTGATAATTCTACTCGTATTCCTGAATCTCATATGCTCTATTTGGACCCTATGCCCATTCTAGAACTAATAACTAGGGTGAGGGGGGCAGAATATACAATTCACCAGAATGGTACCCGAGGCCCAGCCTTATGCCCTGTGAGGGGAGAGATCCCAGTGGAGCCCTCACCCTCTGGGGGTGGGGTATGACTATTCTCCCCACAGGAAGATCCAAGTGATAATACAAGCAGGATGGAAGGATGTTGGGCAAGTACAAGCCACGGATGTCCACTCTAAGGAAGTCAAAGTAAAAAACAGTCTCAGTTTGTCCAAGGCAGTGGCACATCAATGGAATGATAAACCTTCTTGTGCCTACTTTCTTTTCTTTCTAAGCTGTTTGGAAAAGACTTCTGACTGCTTTTTTTTTTTTCTTTTTTTAAGCCAATTATCCAGTCAGGATAATTTAGGATCTCTACCAGTAATTCCCTGCTGTTCCTTGCCTTTTAACCCACTTCAGAAGCAGGCTGGGGGAAACGGCAGGAAGAGACAATTCTGTCATATTTTGGTAGCAACCTTGGAAGATGCCCATTCTCCACCTCCGACAGAAAACTGATCTGCTGAGTGTGCGATTCCTTGTCTTGCAAATAATGTGGTGATGTTGTTAACCACACAATGTCTAACTTCCAGCAAAGCTGCCAAATTCCAGATGAAAAATTTGTCTATTTTATGTCTGCCTGATGGCTTCACGCATGTAATTTCCGAACGTGTGCAGGAAAGGACAATTTTCTTTGGACCTTCTTTGCTGCCAGAACGAATACTTTAAAGGAACACTTTGCCTTCTGGGTGATGAGGAAGATGTGAAGGAGGGCAGCGAGGGCCTGGGATAGAGACTCTGATGCTAGGCAGAACTACATGGGTCACGTTAAGTCTGGGGGCTCATCTCTTTCTAGAAGGAAGAACACCGAATAATGCCTTAATGGTTTATCGTCACTAGAATGCTGTGTTTCTACAGTCTAGTTTGTTCTTGTTTAAAGACAGAATGGGTAAGTGGAAGAAGGCATTCTGGATAAATAATCAGGAGGCCTGGGATTCATTGCTGGCTTTGCCTCTCTGTGGATAACTCCAAATGTGGCCTTCAGCGTGTCCGGGCTTCTGTTTTTCATCTTACCATCAGAGGGGGTTGGTTTTAAAATTAGAACACTTCCAGGGTTATTTTGTTTTTTTACTAGATATTCAACTGTAGTTGCCTAGATGTACTCTTAAAATATCTGTGTATAATTGCAGTTTTAACATAGTACAAACTCCTCCCCCCTATGCCCACCACCACCAAAAAACAAAAATGTTGTTATAGAGTTTTCAAGATGGGGAAATCCTTTCTCTAGTGAACTCTTAAGTTCCTCTCACTCTTAGGGAGATTGAACAAATGATGCCACTTGATTTGTAGAATCATCCTTGAAAACTGAACACATAAACTAAGAAATGGGTTTCTGCTTTTCGGTGCAAGTGTATTGGACCTAAATAAATATCCTCGACATGTGTGTGCTGTGAATGAGGGTGACCTGATGCTCGAAGGGGCTGGGACAGCCGTTGGGCTCTCTGCTTTGGTGTAAGCGAGTCTGGAAGTCATAATAGTACCTACTGCACAGGGTTGTTCTGAGCGTTTAATTAGATGATCTTCCTGAGATATTTAGCAGGGTGACTGGCTGTGGAGAGTCCCCAACACATGATGACTATTCTTACCATTCAAGGTGAAAAGCAGCATTAATATATTATGGCTCCAAAGCGTATGGCCCGATGCATGTGGACAGGGACTGGGGTGTTGTAGAAAGCTCTGCTCACCTGTTTTGGGAGGTGGCGTTGTCTCCCCTCTTATTTTGAAATCATTTTTGAAAGGAATAGTTCCCTTCATCTAAGAGATGCCAGCGGAGCTAGGAAGTTGATGCTGATAGCAGCAAGTTGTGTGAGAACCAAGCCCAGGCTCCTGGCCACCGCGGCGCGGACCGTGGCGAGGTCACAGCCAGTCGCGTAGTGCCCGCCTGCAGCCAGGGCCGCAGAGAAGGAAGAACTTCTTCTCCCCGTTTCTGCCCAGAACACCAACTGGAATTCATTTTCTCTAAAGAGAGACAAATGTGTCTGTAAATCACCCTCCTCCGGGCATGCAAAAAAAAAAAAAAGAAAAAGAAAAAAGTACTTCAAAAAGAGAAACAAGCTGTGTTTAATCCACATAATTAACTTTCTTTCTAAGTGTTATCCTTTCTGAGCCAGTAACTATTAGAGAGCTTGCCCTTGTTCTTGAAGTATAGACACACTTTAGGATCTTCTCAAGGGCACATGGCCCAGCTAGAGAAGTTAAAGCAAAACAGCCGTCGGTGGAAGGCAGGGAGGTGGCGGGAGGAAGGGGGCCAGCCCATTGCTCTCTGAGCATGCGCCTTTAAGTCCAGTCCCGGGAAAGGCTCGGGACTTACGGGTGGCTGTGGCAATGAGTGGGAGCTCGTCCTATATGGCAGGGCGAGCTGTCAAAACCGGGCATCTCTTCCTCAGCCACAGGGAGGGGCCTGTTCCCCCTCAGAAGCAGTTTTTTTGCAACCATGGTTAATTTGAGGGCCCAAGAAAGGCGAAACTTGGAAGCTATTTAAAAATTAGGGAGCTTAATAGGATACTTTATCTTTGTCTGCACGAGCAGAGGCCTGCTGGGATCACGTGATCTGGCAGCCTTTATTGAAATCTACATGGCTCACTGGGTTCCGGTGGCAGGTTCCCAGTAGGCGAGAACCACATTTGTTTAATTTGTTTCATACAATACTAAGCACAGCGTTTAATGAATGCTATATAGTGGCTTCATGCAAGGCCGTTGCTAGATAAAATTAAAATATCAATGATATTTCTTTCCAGCTTCCTTTCATCTCCCTCCACAGCCCTTCCCTGCTTCCCAGGCCTTGGGGACGCTCCTTTCTACTCTTTCTTTTCAGGGTCATCCAGTGCCCTATCTCCCACCTCCAGCCTTTCTTTCCTTGGCTGTCCATTCTGCTCAGGTCCTATTTCTGGACACTTTCTTCATCCCCATCATGATTGTTCTGTTTCTCTCCCTTATTCTGACTTGCCGTCAGTTCACTATCCATTAGAAAGGTTCTAATAATTTAAACTTACTCCCAACATACTTGTACTTGAATAGAAAACAGAGCCTATGCCATAAAAAGATACTTGTAGTTGGGAATTTTAAGCACTGACATACAAATAGAGGCGTGACATCTCATGTGGGATGGGAGAGATATTCTAGCAGTAGTAGTCCTATACTCACTTTATGTGGGCCTACACCATTATTCTGTTAGCCCAGGCTTGTGATCATTGAATATGGTATCCCAGAAGGGGGCCTTCAAGAGTAACTAGTTCACTTGTTTTGTTTGTAGGTCTTACTGAGAATACTTATTGAGTGGATTGTACAACAGGCATGATGCTAAGCACTGTTTTATGCATTACCTTGTTTAATCCTCACAGCTACCCTATGAAGCTGACACTGTTGTTATCATCTCCATTTTGCAGATAAGATGACCGAGGCTGAGAGAGGTTAGTTAGGCTTTAACTAAGGTCTCCCAGCCAGAATTTGAACCTAAGCTTAGCAGGACTCCAGAGCCCAAATACTGTAGTGATGGAACTAGCTGAGGATTGTGACCCTACTTATAGAGATGCTATCTGGAGGCTGCGTGCACCGTCTCCAAGACCTGCCTCTTCCCATGGGACAGACCCACTTTCAGTGGAAGGGAGTCAAACATCCCTTCCATATTTTGTGCAGAATCTCTAAGGGTTACCAACCTTATACATAGAAAAGAAGTTTTCTAACTTCTTGGATGTTTCTTTCTTTCTAGCCAAGACTTAGTTTTAATCATAAAGACTTGGCTTTCATCGTAAAGTTTTATGGAATAAATGGAAGTTTCAAGTGATGTAAAAGCTTGAAGCCCTTGGAATGCAATTATTTCCAAAAGCTTGGAACTTGCTGCATTTTATTAGATAACATTCAAGCTGCTTTAACTCTGGAGCTCATGACAAATGTCTATTTTCAGTTATGTTCATCTGACGTGCCAATATTTTCCTTTAGAATTGAAAACGGATTTGTGACTGCTAAATGAGTTTAGTATTAGAAAAGTTAAGGTTTAAGTTGCAACCTGAAAAGTAAAACAGGGGCATATGGAAATGTTTGCAAACTGGGCCTCAGGCTTTTGGATAGCATATCTAAGTCGAATCGACACATATTTATGGATCCTTTAGTTGCATGGAGAAGAATATGAGTAAATCAGAAGTCATTAGAAGCTTTTTCTGGTGACTTACCATGCTGGATCAAGTGGCACGGTGACAAAATAGTACCTGATTAGGTGAGATGTCTAGGTTGGGGACAGGAAATGCTAAGTTAAATCTATTATGCAGCTTCAACCTTCGGAATTCTATCTACAGTGAGCAAACAAAGGACTCGATTTGTTGACCATGGCTCGGTATGTTCATAGTCTCTATTTAAAAGTCAAATTAACTGTGGTCTTTCAACAAAAAGGTTTATTCATGTGGTCGAATCACCTGGCTTCAAGCTGGGTTTCTCCAAAATTGACACCAGGTCAGTTGCGGGGGAAGGAGGGGACATATCTTTTTCATCTACTCTTGTCATTGATGGATTTTTTTTTTTAAAGGTGCATCCTCTCAATACGAAGTAAGAATATATCATTTGGAAGGCAGTACATACCTTTGCATAAATTTATGTGACCAAAAGTTGGATACAGATCAAAGAATTTTTCTTATGTATTTCTTCCTATAGATTCTGCATTTCTTTCTTAAGCTCATATTCAAGAGAAATGGATGTTTAGATAAAGTCATATTCTTGTTAGAAGCCATATTTTTTCTTTTAATTGCAGCAGTGTGGTCTTGAAATTAGATGACGCACAGTCTAGAAATGTCTAGGAAATTGTAGCGGTTGCCACAGTGCTGAAGTGCTTTCCCCATTCATTAATTTTCTGAACTGGCCATTTTCAGACCACACCTCCTTTCTCCTCAGAGAAAATCATGGTGCAAGTGAAGTAAGATTCTACCCGAAGGCTAGATGAAGTCAAGGTCATCTCAGCTTAATCCCGTCCTCTCAGCTGCTGCTTCTTGGGTTACTCCATTAAACAGGAGTTTCAACAGTATTTTTATGGTTTTCAATGTGTGTACAAAATTCTCTTCAAGGCATATGTCCTATCCCCTCTGATCGCCCCCATAAATGGAGGGTGACTCCATCATCGTCTGTGCTTCAGGATAGCTAGGGAACACCACACTGGAATGACTCTCTCTAGAAGGACGGCACACCTCGTCTCCTTCTGGGGACACGAAGGAGTTGCCATCAGCCCCAAAGTGAATTCTTCGGAGAGATATTCATTCCCGTTGGAGTGGCCGGGGCAGCGGAGGCAGAGTGGCAAAAGGGCACGGAATGACCCTGACCCTAGACAATCTCATATACCGTGGCTGAAGTTGACAGCTCTCCCCATTCCACTTGCCAGGCAGCGGTAAGGAGTTAGGGCCTATGGATAGTGACATTTTGTTACTGGGTTTAGGTGTGTCTCACTTCAAAGGCCATTGCTCATTGTCACTCATAAAGTTTCTACATGTTTTACCATATAATGTATATTTAGAAGCATGACAGAGAATGAATATAACTGCTTTATTTATTTATTTTTTTTTACTAAACTTTAGTAAGAAATGTAGACCGCTGAGAGAAACTTAAACAATAGTAACTGCTAACATATGTGAAATTTCTGTAAGAGGACATTGTTTCTATTAGAGTATTATTCTCTGACATGATTTTTTTTTTTCTGGAGGAGAAGCTGATTGAAGCTTGATTTTAGATATGAAATCTTTTTTCATCCCTTTAAAGTCACCGGGTGACAGGGGTTACAATAAGTTTGCTATGAATATTGTTGAAACATATAGGGCAGAGATTCAGGCGGAATACACAATTACGAGTTTCTTTAAGTTCAATTTCATTGTGCTTTTACACATCTGGATAATTAACCAAGCATTACATTCTCTCTAGACTATTTTTACAAGTACAATATGCTCTTAATGTGATTTCCATTAGGCTGCTCCAAACATCATTTAGGAGTTCAGAAAGATTGCAGACCAAGATTCAAAACCACTATTCAGCTGTGATATTGAGACTTTTTTTCCCCTCATGGGGGAAATAAAAGATTGAGAGCTGAATTCTGAGATCTTTCTGATATAAGAAGGAGGACTAGAGGTTTATTGCTTCTTTAAGCTCCAGCAAATACAAGCAGATGCAAACACACCTCATCTCTGGTCCTTTTTGTCAGAGGTGAGCTCAGAATTTGATCACCATGGGAAAAATGAATCATACCAGAACTGCGCTGAAAATTGCAGCTTGAAGCTCCTTTAAATATTAAAACAGAATTATAAGGGCAGACTAAGGACCTGATGTGTTGATGCAAACCTAGTTCGAATTGTTGTGTTAGACAAATACATTTATATGGCCAAGTTCCTCATTTGCAGGTTACCACTGAATTCTAAAATAATATGTGTTCAGAGAGTTTCTGGCCATGCTTGTCTTCTTTCCTTTTATAATCACTTTGATGCTGTTTGGAGCTTTTATGAGGCTAAGGTCTGATCCAATGGTAGAAGGTTAGTGTTAATGCACAGGCTTCAGGAGCGTCATTGGCCAGCTGCTGCCCACATTGGCGAACACCAGTGAGAGATCAGAGAAACCGCAGGGCTAATAGTTGTGGTGGTTCTTGCGTTTGTCCTTGTTACAGGCAGAATTCAGAACAAAAGAAGCTCAAGCTTATAAAATTACAGGATCAGAATTATAAGTCCTAAGGGGCCATTTCTGATTCATCAGACAACCACACCTAAATTCTCCCCTCAACATAAAGGATTCTGTTCTATTTAAAACATACCCAGCAAAGGGGAAACTGGGCAAAATAAAACATACTTGATTTATTGTCTGGTTGTCTTTTAATGTGCTTTTGGTGGTCAGAGACTCGTTAAATTGAGAAATAAATGATTGAGGAAGAATAAACAAGTCTGGTCTTGCAAAAAAAAAGATGAAGGAAAAAATACGTGTCAACAAAGAGAGCGAAAATAATTGAAATTTCACTATAACGTTTCAGTGTCTGGTTTCCATAAAATAATCCTATAATTGTCTGCTGTGTAACAGTCCGAGTCAGTCAACCAATGGAATGATTAATGAAAACGGCAGTGAAGGATTTGTCACACTGACACAGGCAAGGAAGTGTGTGATAGTCATTAGGAAGCAAAACATGAGATAAACATCTTCGTTGTTAGGTTAGCAAATGTGGACGGAACATTGAGGAAGCTGTTTTGGATATTGTTAGGGAATTACCCCTCTTCCTGTCTTGTTTTCCACGAATGGTCAGCTTAGCAAGTATATAGTAGATAAACCCAATGGCGGACCCCAGCTTGGGAGACCAGAAACCCCTTGTCTTTTCCAGGACTACTGAAGGAAATATGATTGCATATAAGAAATGGGAGGCAGCCAAGCCTAGATCGAATTCCAGCTAGAGCTTTGACTACAATTTGATGAAAAGACCCTTGTTTTCATCATTTTAAAATATAGGAAGTGACGTTAACCTTAAATTGGCTCAAATTAAAGTAGGTATAATAGTCTGGTTCATAGGAGATGCTCAGAAATTTGAGTGGGTGTTTCTTCGTCATTTCCTGCCTAGATATATCCCAGATACACATGATGGTCACAAGGCAGGGAGGTACCATAAAAATGTGGCTGTTTTGGCCTAAGATTGTCATCACTACCTATATAGCAACTTATATACCTTTCTATCTCAGAAAGAGACAAGAGAAGTGTTCTATTGCCAGATTTTATAACAGAACAACTGGAGTGGTGTTAATGCTAGAAGATATACTTTTTAGCATTTGTACTAATATCCAATTGAGAAAAAAATGTTTAGAAGTAGTGTCAGATAAGTCATTTATATATCGAATATGTTTTTATGTACCCATTATGTGCTGGGCAATGTATATGTTGTAGGCATAATAATCTATGAGGTCGTAAACTTTGCCTTATCGCATTTGAGTCAGGCTTTCCATAATGTGTTTTCAAAAGAAATTGTGAACTTTACAAGTTTTGTGCTTTATTTGTTTTTGTGTCTCCTGAAGTATTTGGTATAATGCCTTTGACAAAAAAATATGCCAAATAAACCATCACTGAATGAAGATTGTGTAATACGTCTTTACCAATGAAATGAATACTCAAGGAAATTTGCTTTTTTGGGGGTCATCTTATAGAAATTTTACTTGATAAGTGTTCACATATTGTGCCTAATGAGAGAATATATAGCACGGTTATGCAACAAACCAAATTTCAGACATGTAAACACATCTTTACAGAATCACAAGGCAGCTAAAATGTGTTCATGCGTATGAATGGACAAATTGCTTTGATTCAGGACTTTGCCTAAATAATTATTATTGCACAAAGAAGCTGCATCAGTGAGGAGATTTTGTGTAAATTATGTAAATTACGTTTTGTTACCATAACTTGGAAGGAGTTTGGGTTTTCAAGTAGGTCAGACCAAGTCTAATTCTGGCTCTGCAACTTAACCTCGCTGAGCCCCGGGGTCTTCACAGTGAAAGGGTAATGATGCCATCTCCAGCGTATGATTATGGTATGGCATAAATGAGTGCTCTTGGGAGTTCCCAGGCTCTGAACTACAGACCCATGGAGAGCCTAGGAATTATTGCTAAGGGTCTGCAGACTCAGATGTACCCACATAACACCTCTAGGCTACTTCGAACATATATGCATTGCTATTTTTCAAATGCGTGCAGGTTATTTCAAGATTCATTCATTCAACAATTGTTTATTGAGCAATAACAAATAAACAGTGTCAGGCACAGGGGATGCACTAATACACAAAACAGATGGATATCCCTGTGTTCGTGGATATTCTATTCTAGCCCCGGTGGAGGAATAATAATTCAAGATAACTAAGTAAAAGTTTGTTGGAGAGTGATAAGGATTAAGGTGGAAAGGAGAGAGGGGAATAGAAAAAAAAAAATATATATATATATATATATAAAGAGGTGTGAAAATTTTAGATACAGCGGCCAGGGATGGCATCCCCCAGAAGACCTCACTTAGGGAAGTGAGGGGATCTGGGGAAAAGCGTTCTAGGTGAGGTGGAAAGGACAGTGTGGGTCACAGGTAAGACTGTGCTGAGAGGAGCTGGAGAGGATTGAGCAAGAGGCTGGTAGGGGACAGTGTTAGTGAAGTGACCAGGTCGAGTCTGCTCTTTTGTCTCAGATAAAAGCACTTTGCTTTTCCTCTACGGGAGCTGGGAAGTCATTCGAGGGTTTGACAGAGGAGTGCCATGGTCTAATTTATGTTTCAACAGGCGTCTGTCTTGAAAACAGACTGAATGAGGATAAGGGTGAAAGTAGGGGCAGTTAGGAGGCTGCTGTGATAATCCAGGTAAGAGATGGTTGTACCTGGAGCAAGCTGATGAAGTGGGGGTGTGAGAAGACACTGGATTCTGGGCATACTTGATAGAATAGGTAGAGTTGACGAGATTCGCTGATGGACTTTTGTAGGGTATGAGAGAGATAAAGGACACCAAGATTTTTGCTCTAAGCAGTTAGAAGAACAAAGTTAATGTGAATCAAAAGGAAGGCTGGAAGGAGGGCTTGGGGATTAGAGCTTCATTTTATAACGAAGTTTAATATTAAACATACAAGTGGAGAGGTCGAGAAAGCAACTTCCTAATGGAAAAAATGCAAAATGTTGTACAATATACTGAACTACTAGTAGCTTTTCCAGCATATCTAAAAGCAGCATTATTATTGTTCATGTTCACAAAATCTTTTGAAACTGAAAAAAAAAAAAAGCTTCTACTGGAAAAGGTTGGAAACAGGTAAGTTCAAGTGACCATCTTAATGGCTAATAAATATTTTCCTTTTCTTTTTTTTTTAAATTTGCATCATTATACAGATTTTGAAATCTTAATTTTTGGCCTCAAGATTTTTAATAAAGGTTTTAATGGAATTTTGTGGTAAGAAAAGCCCTATGGGTAGCAGCATTGTGTTCACTGGTCCATTTTTATTACTGTTATTATTTTGGAAGGAAATGAAAATGTTCATTTATTGCACGTTAACATTATATTTTGTGTGCCTAACCCGCGTCTTGCATGTCACTCGGTGCTAGTGCATTCTGGGATGACAAAAGGAGTGAAAGCCAGAGCTTTTTGCTGTTGCAGAATTTACAGTGTGAGGTTAAGAACCCCATGGGGAGAGGCTGCCGTTGGATTGTCATCTGAATTAGCTCAAGCACAGGATTTTGCTAACATCTCTTTGTGATGGTTCATTTTAACGTCCACCCTTCTCAGTCTTACGCAGGGAAGTATGTGCCCGCCATTGCACACTGTATCCACACTCTCAACCCCATGATGTCGCAGAAGATCAACCTGAAGGGAATTGCTATTGGAGATGCATATTCTGATCCCGAATCAGTAGGTGTCCCCTTTTCCTTTCTATTTGGTTTCTTAAGGAGAATAAACCCCCTCTAATCAGATGGAGGCTCCTCTTACCTTAGAGACCTAACCTGATAAAGAGACATCCTGTCGCCCACTTGCCTCCGATAATTTCAATCGTCTGATCTTTACCAAATGTTTTAAGGTGTCAACTTACTATGTCAGCCTAGATTCATTGTGAGTACAAGTGTAGGTGTGTGTGTGTGTGTGTGTGTGTGTGTGTGTGTGTGCGTGTGTCCTGGTGTTTTGCGTACATGTGTGTTGAATGTGTATTGTGCTGTATGTGTTGTCTGTGTATATTTTGTGTACATGTGTGTGTTTGCGCATTATGTATCTATTGTGTATGTGTGTTTGTGTGTGGTTTGTGTAGCATGTGTGTAGTATGTGGCATGTGGTGTCTGTTTTGTTTGTATGAACACATAATTGTGTTTGTAGTGTGTTTTGTGGTATATGGTATGTTTGGGGGTCATAGGGGTGTGTGCGTGGGTGTGCACAATTCTCTTTTTTGACTAATTCCAGCACGAAATGGACAAACTACAAAGGATTATTTCACCGAGCAAATGGGCTTCCCGAACTTCTCTCTTTCTCACTCTGTGGCGTTTGCGTTTGTCTCTTTTCTCTTCAGATCATAAAGGGCTATGCAGAATTCCTGTACCAAATCGGCTTGCTGGATGAGAAGCAGAGAAGGTATTTCCAGAAGCGGTGCAACGAGTGTGTGAAATACATCAAGGAGAAGAAGTGGTTTGCAGCCTTTGAAGTGAGTCCTAGGGCCTGCGCCGCCCTGGAGCAATGAGAACCAGCTGAGGAGGGTCCAGGAAGCACGTGGTGTGGGCTTTTGTTGTCGTTAGGGCCAGGATATCTGTTTTGCTGTCCAAGGTCAGGGGGCAAGATGAGTGAGCTCCTAATGAAGGAAAGAACCGTCTGGGTTTCTTTGAATTTGCTTTGGCCAGTATTGTAAATCTGAGATCACCTCGGGGTGTTTATCTAACTGGGCCTTTCATTAACTGTTGGATTTCTTTAAATGCCGCATAGGCCCCTAAAGGCACACCCTATCGTGAGGAAATCAGAATAAAAGGCAGCCTAGAAAGTGGATGCATATGCTGCAAAATGTGTTCTAACCCTTTCCAAAAGGCAATATCCACACACAGGGTTTCACTGGAGAAATGACCGCAGC
The DNA here is from genome assembly GCA_004027375.1 of Macroglossus sobrinus. Lineage (NCBI taxonomy): Eukaryota > Metazoa > Chordata > Mammalia > Chiroptera > Pteropodidae > Macroglossus > Macroglossus sobrinus. The sequence goes on from PVKZ01003034.1 coordinate 54,469, forward strand.
GGGTAACAAATGTCACATGTTCGTTCCTCTGTGTCAAGAACAAAGATTACAAAGCGTAGTAATTTGAAACTTTTACAAATGGCTATTGGTCTTTGCAAATATTGTGACGTGGCTCCTCTAAAATTGAAATTGACAATGGAGTAATATGGCCATATTTTTCCACCCTCTTTTTGTTGTTATTTAAAATGTAAGACCATGCTAATTATTAGATATAGGAGGTAGGGTTTTGCTTGTGTTTGTTTGCCAATGCAGACAAAGATCTTGTTTAAACAATCTCCTTTAAGGTTAATTTCTTCCTTGAGCATAACGCCATCAGGTTAGAAACATGCGTAAATGAGGCATAGACTGAATTTTAAGGGCTTTAATCTTTTTGTTGTAGGAAGCACATCCTGTCGTAGTTGATCTAACAGCATTATTTTTATTAAGACCAAGGCCTGATATTAATAGTCTTGTAGGTCAGCGGTTTCAAATCAAAACAGGAGACATACAAACTTAAGAAGAAGGGGGATAAAATCAGTTATGCTCCGTTTTACAAGTGGATGTCAGGGCACTACCTGAACCCACCACCCCCCCCCCGCCCCACGAACACATGGCAGTGACTGTTCACACTATGAATTCTGATAGCAGACAGCTGTGCCACTGGATTGAGCTCAGGAAGTCCTGAGCCATCTGCAGGATGCCAGCAGTCTCCCCTTTGTCTGTGGCAGGACACCTGCTGTGGCTGCAGAACACAGATTCAGGGTTTCTTGTGCAATTCTAAGTGTGAAGGCAGAGAAGTCTCATCCAGGGGCATGTAGGATCATTCTTCAACTTGCAAGGACAGTATTTTTGAAACTGGTTTTAGGCTGTCTGTTGTGATAGGCAGAGACGGTAAAAGGACTAAACCTTTAGAATTTAGAATTCATATCAAATTTTACATTGCGTAAGACCAGTCTGCAAGTGAGGCATTTGATATGTTTTTGAAGAAGCACGCAGGGAATAAACAATGTCAAGAGCAAGAGTATTTGATAGGCCCAAAGGGATAAAGAAAGCAGAAAGCTGTCTGTGGTATGTGATGTAGTAGCTATAGGATTCAGTGACACTTTTGGAAAGTTCAGGTATTTTGTGTATTCAGAGATAATGAGAAGATGGCCCGTGAGGTTAAATAGGGTCTCTCCCAGACCAGATTCATCAGAAAACAAGCAAAGAAAAAAAACACACACACCAAAAAACCTTTAAGGCATGCAACGCCTCTCTGCCTGCGAGTCCAATACCTTGAGTGATGAATGAAAACGTAAAGATCTTTGCTTTTTCAAGGAAGATAGAGTAAACGATACTTTGGAAAGTCAGCAAGTAGCAGTCAAATGTGTTTTAACGTCTGCAACAGAAGTTGCCAAGGAATCCTGAAATCCAAGAGAAAACCAATATCGCCATCTCAAGCCTCAATAAGGAAGCCTGTTTGGTGCTCTGATCCCGTAAAATGATTTAGTTGGTCCAAGAGCAGTAACTCAGAGCTGGAGGGAACTTCAGAGACCGCCTTCCCTGCTGACACCCACGCACACACCCACATTCATTCCCTGATGAAGAGACTGAGGCACGGAGGGGTGCAGTGAGTTGCCATCAGCCTTATAACAGATAGTGGCAGGCCTACGACTAGAACTGTTCCCATCATTCCCACCCCAGTGCTTCTCCTGCGGTCATTTTCAGGCATTCTCTAAAACTCCTGGTACATCTTAGAGGGTCTACAGAGATGACAGTGGCCCAGCTCTGATACTGCCCTGTCTCTCTTAGCGCAGTGATGTTCTTCTGGATTGCAGAGTTGTCTTTATGACACACGTTTTGATCCAAAACTGGATTTCACAGGTCTTGACCACCCACCTTATTTGTGTGACAGTGAATGATTTTGGACTTTTTCTGAAATCCAACCCATTCTTAAAGGCTGAACTTATGTTCCTGCTAGTGTGGAGGGTCATTTCTAAAGATTAAATTCCAACAATACTTCATGCATTCAGGACCCCTGCTCACCTCCGTGTCCCCTCTGGGAGGACAAATTACAAAAAAAAGACACCTCCTCTGGGCTGACACAGCCCTGTGGGTTCAGGGTTTGGCAAGCAGGTGCCACCATCGTGTGAGGATAAAAGATGGTCATTTCTCCCAGTGCCACCCTAAGCCAGGGTACCCAGCTTGGCAGCAGAAGCCCTCCGCCAGGGGCCCCGGGCAGTGCTGTGTGTGCAGACAGACGCAGCGGCCCTGAGCTGTAGCATTACTAAAGCATACTTATTGCCCACCCCCACTCCACACTGTCCCTAGTGATGGTCCCTGTAACACTTGGTCCTAACCCTGTAGCAATAGTAACTTGGGTCAATTAAGTTGCTTTATGTTTGAAAAATAATGAAATTTTATATTAAAACTGAAAGTATGGCCAGCGAGAACTGCTAGGAGATGCTGCCGTCTGGCCGTCGGGAGCTGGTGTGCATGGTGTGCATGGTGCACATGGTGTGCATGGTGTGAGCATGCAGCCTGGGTATCGGGACCTGAGCTTGACTCTCACCTCTGACATTGTCTCTTTTTCTTTATGTTTGCATGTGCATCTTTTGATATTTTTAAAATTCTATTTGTTTGTTTATTTATTTACTTATCTATTTATTTATTTATTTACTTACTTACTTACTTATTTATTTAATGGTGACATTAGTCAACAAAATCCAGTAAGTTTCAGGTATACACCTCTGACATTATAAATGAGGTATCCTTGGCAAGTGACTTAATCTCTATGTGCCTCAGTATTCTCACCTGTAAAATTAAGATGCTAATATATTACCTCATAAGAATTCTAAATGTATACTTGATAGATGTTTTTGAAATGTACTGAATTCATTTTTTAAGACACTTTTCCTAGAGACCGTTACAGCTCAGTGTCATCCCCCAAACTCCCAGCGTTCTGTCTGCTTTGCCTTTTCCCTTCATCTCCTTGCTCCGCCTGGTGCTTTCCCTGCAGTCCTCCCGAGTGGGGGCTGTTTCCTCTCTCACCTGCTTTGCATCACTTGGTTCATAGATGGGTTAGCATCTTCCTTACTCCTTGTCGCTGCTTCCAGATCGAGTTCCCTCCCTCCTGAAGCACTGAGCTCTGAATTTCATGCCCGCACATGACACCCACTGCTCATCACTTCTTCCTGTAGGTATCTACCGGCCCCTGGCTTACTCCTTCTCATTCTCTGAATATTTTTTTTAACTCCTGCCTCACTGTCCCTCTCTGTGGCATTATTTTGTCATCATTTCTGGTAATTGCATTGATGAGCCTTTAAATACTTGGTCCCTCGGTTCCTTAATTATCTCTTTTCCAATGATCTTGTTCTCCTCTGTACCTTAGTGTCTTATTCCCATTACCATATATATATTGAAGTCAACAATCACTCCAGATTCAAACATCTTCCTCCAGCTGCCACCTCCCATCCTCCCTCTTCTCCCTTCTGTGAACACACCAACCCCAGTAACAGTCCTGCAACCTCATTGTCTTTTAATTTATTGATCCTACTACTTCTTCATGACCCCTGACCCCCTCAAGTCTTAGTTCCTCTGATGACCCGTTTTAAACCCCAAGTTAGGCATTCCGTACATCTCCAGCCCATGCCCCTTGCACACTGCCTTCAGCTCATTTGGCCAAAGCACAGTCCTGGCTGAGTGCACCTCTCCGCCAGTCCCCACCTGCCTCGGCAGCTGAGCGTGACAGGAGGAGCACGCACAGTCATGTGACTGCTCTCGCCCTCGGCCGATGGCTGGCTTTTTAGTTAGAATCCCAAAGACAGCTTCCGCCAGCTCCAGGCACTGGCATGTTTGTCCATACCCTTCATCCTGACCCTCCTCAGGCTATGGCTGAGCAGTCAGTAACCCACATCATAGCCACCTGCCCCACCAGGCTCACTCCCACGGTCAGGGCTTTGGGGCTTGCTGTTTCCTCTGCCTGGAATGTTCTTTCCCTAAATGTCTGCATGGCTCACTTCCTGCATTCCAAGAGGTTTTTACTCAAGTGCCACCTTCTCAGCGAGACTTCTGTTCCTTCCTCTCTGTCGTGTCCAGCAGACTCACACACATACACATGCCCATATGTGCCCACGACACTCCCTTCCACCCTCACCCTTTTCAGTTTTCTCCTTAGCACTGTACCACTCTCTAACATGTTGCATATTTTACCTGTTAATGCTTAGTTTTTTTTGCCCACCTCTAGAATATAAGCCCCATGATGGGAAGGGCTTTGGGTTTGCCTTGTTCACTGCTATGTCCCCAGTGCCCAGGACAGGGTCTAGCACAGAGAAAGTGGGAATATATTGTCGGTGAATGAAACAAGGCCAGAATAAGAAAGTTATTGAATAAATGCAGCGACAAAGCCTGTGTATTTTTACCCATCTTGATGTTTTCCCTCTTTCTTTCTCCCCTCTCTCCTGACCTAGGTAATGGATAAACTGCTGGATGGTGACCTGACAAATGAGCTTTCCTACTTCCAGAATGTTACAGGATGTCCTAATTACTATAACATTTTACAGTGCACGGTAATGACATTTTAAAAACCATGATAGTGTTTGCTTAAAAGTTTTGGCAAAACTAGACTTCCTCCTGTTTGGGAAATATAGCTGACTTTATACTAGACAAATAGACTGAAACTGTATTTTATTATTTGGTCTACTAATCTATAGGATCCCCCCCCCCCATCAATGTTGTATAAATTAAAATCTGAGCATTGAGGATGTGTGATATTACAGATTAAAAATCTCTGATTCACACAATCCCCCTCCCCCAATGAAAAGAGCTTCTTATACAGAAGTTCTTTTGTGAAGGATAGAAGCTAGTTCTGGGCGTCAGGCCGCAGAGTTCCAAGCCTGTAGTGAGTTTCTTGAAAATGCCCGCATTATTTGTTCTGTACTTAAGACAACTTGGATAATCAAAACTGCCAAAGCCTTTGTGAAATATTTGCTTTGTCTTGCTTTTAACTTAAGATGTTTCGTGCATTTAGTATGGGCCTCACTTCGAGCCCTCAGAATATTTCTCAAAGTATTCAAGTAGCTTCTTTCATAAAAGTAGGCCAAAGTTGATGTCTTTTATGTGGAATTAATCAAATAAGACAGAGTGAGCCAAAGTGGGTATTGGGATAATCAAATCTTTGCATAATGTTTATGAAAATGCATTCTGTTTATAAAATTGCCTTATTTATGAACTATTTTTGTAAATAAACTATAAAGCTAATTTCAATGGAATTTGCTAGCCTTGTGGTTTTGGACTTAGATATTTACCAAGAGAAAAAACATATGATGTCAAGAGAGAAACAAAATTTCTGACTAGATTTTTTTTCAAAGTAACATATTCACAGTTAGCAAAAATTGTTGATGATGCACAAAATTTTTTATCTCAAACTCTAACAGCTTTTTATTCTTTTATAACTTATAGTACAGCGAATATTACAGACTTTTATGCATTATTTTTTTAAAATAAGGCTCAAGGATAGCTTTTCCTGACTTAAAGTATCATCTTTATTTTACACTTCATATTTTTCTTCTTAAATTATGTTCAGCTGATTATTTTGTGTGTGTGATTTTAATAAAAAGGACATGGAAAAGAAATCCTTAGCTTGTACCCACCATGCCATCACTCTGGCCCCTTGTGGTCATTTGATCTTCTTTCCATAGATCCTCCAACAAGGAGCAAATTGATTTTGATAATCTCACCTCTTCTGTTTTCCCTATCTTTGCCTCCAGTGGGGTTATTAATTGGAGTCACAGATTGCAAAAGATTAGTTTCCTAAAAGGAAATTCTGGCATTTGCAGATTGAGTGTTGTCTCTGAGAGTATCAGATAGTCCACATTTGTTGGTAGTAAAATTTAAATTGCTGCAAAACCCCCAATTTAAATTTTTCTGGGTGGAAACAATAGTCATATCACATTTCATTCATTTGAGCTAAATGTTATGAGAAATTTGAAGCTTTGCCCAAATTTTAGCAGTTCTGCCACCCAGTCATGTCTCTAATATCTTTCTGATGCCCCATTTTGCCAGGAACCGAAGGACCAAAGTTACTATGGGGAATTTTTGTCCCTCTCAGAAGTGAGACAAGCCATCCATGTGGGAAACCGCACTTTTAACGATGGTGCTGAAGTTGAAAAATACTTGCGACAAGATACAATGACGTCGGTTAAGCCATGGTTAGCTGAAATCATGAATCATTATAAGGTAAGAGACTTACTTCACTTGCTATCTATCTTAGCAACTTTTTAGATTGCCCGGAGCAGAGGGGACTTTTTCTTGTTTGTCACTTGACTCCTGTCCTTTTTCACTTTTATGATGTTTTACAAATATAAATAACAACTCCTTCATTGTTTGATTGAATGAAGAGTTTTATTTTTCCCTCTAATTAAATCACGTTTTGCAATGGTTCTTAAAATGAAATTGTCTTTGGCACATGCCACCTCCTGTCATTTCTTGGGAAAGGATGTATCTAGCAGAGCTGAGAAGACAACTGGCCTTTGTAAGCCAATTTTTCCTTATTGTTTTTATAATGTTAATTCCAGTGAAGTCAGGGATAAATGAAATCATCTGGTTGGCCCAAAAATGCATTTCGCCTAATAATTGTATTCGTTCGCATTGTTCAACCATAGTTTTTCAGTATTTGCGTGAAGCCAAACACCCAATGCTAGGCTGCTCGGTTTAGCTAATGAATGAGAAAGGGTCCCGTTCTGAGAAGTGTAGAAAGCTGCTATCTGATTGAGATGTTCTGCCTGATTTGCTGCTGGAGGCACCAAAGGAAAGTAAAATTGCAGAAAAGAAGCCCTGAAGATTCTAGGGCTCTCACCATGAGGGAGGATACCAAGAGCAAGTGACACAGGGCGAAGTCATCCTGTGCATTTTTCTCCCACTGCTGCTCTCATCACCCCCTCTGATCCTCTGGGGCTGTCATCATCTGTCCTGTGCCTGGTCTGTGGGGTGACTCTGCAGGATGAGTGTGCTAATGCTGGAGGGGACCACCACCTAAAGGGATCTACCTCCTCTCTGTTTCCTGGCAGAAGCAGGAGGAATGTTTGGGATGAACAAACAACAGAGCAGCCAGTAATCAAATGCCTTTGCATGAATTAGAAAAAAGGCAAATTCTCCTCAAGATACTTCGTTTCCATCTATCAAAAATTGTCCTGATACACTGCTTTTATTTGAACCAGACTCTTTACGTGGCATTTTCTGCCATGAGGAATACACATTTCTATGTTAGGAATAGTGTCCTTTGGGATTGTTCATTGTACATACCTCAGCACTGTCCAGGGGAGTCCCTGGCCAAATGCATCATTACTAGGTTGTGTTTTGGAATATGCCAGGCCTAGAAGGCCCATTTTTTGGTCCTGCTTCTCGCACAGAGTTTAGTTTCTAGACACACAAACCTTTTTGAAAATAATCTAAGGTCAATGGCATGCAGTCTACAAACCTATTATAATCCGTAGAACTTGACGAAATACTTTCCAGGACAGAAAGGGTCAAACTTGATGAGGTCAGAATTTCAATGGTCCTTGCATTTGGTTCTGTCGGGAGAATGTAGTGGCCCTTCATGCTTGCCTGTCTGGAACCTTCTCTGAGACCTTCATAAAGCACTGCTGGTTGTCCTCTTCTCTGAGCTCTCAGGCCGTGTGTCTCTACTGCTCTTGTCACACTAAGCACACCGTACTGCTATTGTGGGTTGTCAGGTCTAACCCCAGCCTGGAGCGGACAAGTGAAAGAATGAATGAAAAAAAAATCATTCTATAAATTAGTGCTATATCAAAACTATACCTAATAAACGTGCCCATAATCCATTAGATATTTATTATTCACTAATGTATTAAACCAAAAAAACAGCTTTTGTGTTTCAAGACATAACCAGCGCACTATAATATAACATTAAGGAATGCAAAGTGGTCTTTTTGAGTAAAGAGCAGATAAGGAAGTTCTCATGTACATTTTTCTTGTGCCCTTGGCAGATATATTTTTCACTGTATTAATTTAACTAGAAAATGATTCCTTTCTCAGCCCAGTGAGGATAGTTTATATCATCAGCTCATCTGACTTACAGTTTCTAGTCCAGCTCATCTGATGATATAAACTCTTCTGATATTAGCTAATCACCCTAAAGTGTCCATTGGACTGACAGAGGAGAACACGTTGATTAAAGAGGATCCTGTATTTTGATGTTTAAACTTCTCCGTTTCTGTTTCCCATGTATCCTAAACTTACCAATATGAATGTCAATGAAATCAGAATATTTTCTAAACTTTTAAACTCTGAATCAGTTATCAGAAGAAGAGAATGGATTAGTGGTGCCAAAAAAACAGATTTCCATGAAAGAAGAGGAAGTGCTCAGTTAATCTGAGTGCCGACCGAAAAGTGGCTGCTGCTAAAACAGATGGCAAAGTCATTGCCACAGCCATCTCTGGCTTGTCTGTAAGGACAGTGAACCTCAATGTATACGGAATGGAATCAGAACAATCTAGATTGGCTTAAAGCATTAGTATCCTCAAAGTGATATTTATGTAAGACTCGGTGCTAATTTGTCATAGAAAATAGTGCACGTGTTTCTCTTCATAAGAACCCGTCAGTATTTTTCCAGTACTAGATTCATTTTAGCCAATGTGGAATATCTCTGGTGGGCTGAGGAAGACTTTCATCGGTTTCTGGGAACTGGCAGAACTCAGTTTCTGGGTAGACTACATGAAAATGTGATCATTTTCTTGAAATACCCTACAAGGGATTTGTACGCAAACTCATTCTCTTTTTAGTAATTTCAGATGTCTGGGTAGTAAAGTGAGATATCATATTCACAATTTCCAAAATAACTAGAATGAGCAATAATCTGTTGGGCTATTGGAATTCTGCATGCCAAAATCAGGTCATAGTATTATCAGGATTTTAGGATTCAGCTGGGTCATAGAGCATGAGCTCTCAAGTTAGATGTTCTGAGCTTGAGTTCTGGTTCCACCATTCAAGTGTTCTTTGGGGGGAAGATGCTCATCTTCCGCTTCCTTCTTTGTGAAATGGACATAATTACAACTTATGGGTGAGTTCTTGTGAGGTTTAAATAGGATATGTATGTAAAACACACAGCAGTGACTGGTGGTTAGAGAATGCTGGAAAGTATAAGCTGTTACTAATGATAGTCAACAAATTTTAACAAAAGTCCTTCATCACCTGCTATATACAAAAGTTATATCAGAAACCCTGGAAAACACAAAAGCGAGAGAGACTTGACAGACTTACAGGTTCTAGTCCAGCACATAGGGAGCTTAGAAGTTACTACCTAACAACATCCTAAGAACAAGTAAAAAGCTGAACAAACTGAAAAATCAACAACTTTTTTTTAGATCTGTCAGAGAAGTGAGGTCACAGGGCAAACCGCTTCCCCCGGGGAATTCAGTCATGAAGGCGTCGGGGGCGGGGCGGATTCACACTCTGGGTAGTTTTAGTTCCAGGAATTCTTTCAGACTCCTATGGTGAATACTGGAGAAAAATCCCCTCTGCTTTGGGCATAGGGAGGAAAAAGTAACCATTTTGAAATAGAGCAGAGCCATTCTATTTTTCTTAACAAGCCCTGCCCTCAGGAAACTGTTTTACCAGAGGCTAACCTGCTGGGGTTTTAGCAGAGCCCAGCCTACCTATGGGAAGGGAAATACTCAGTTTCAGCTCTAGCGTTCCATGTGGAGGAAAGGAAGTACCGAATTCCAGTCTCCTCTAGCCGTGCTGTCCCACCTAAGAGTGGGAGAAGGAACAATGGCATAACACTGGTGACGTTCACAGTTCAGGGGCACCAGCTCCTAAAAGACTAAGACCTAATCATACAGGATGCTTTCCATCCCTCCACACCTTACCACCATATTGCTAAAGGTTTATTTACCAGAGTTCCCTCACATCCATCACATCCATCTTTCAACAAAAAAATTGCCAGGCATACTAAAAGGCAAAACACACAATTTAAAAGGTACACGTAAAACTCATAGTCAGATATGACAGGAATAATATAGACCAGGAATTTTTTTAAGATATGATAATATGATAAAATATTTAATGGGAAAAGCGGACAACATGCAAGAATAGATGCACAATGTAAGAAGAAATATAGAAATTCTAAGAAAGAATCAAACAAGCCACAGACTGGGAAAAATATTTGCCAAGGCACATCCAATAAAGGACTTATCCAAAATGTGTAAACACTCTTAAAACTCAACAAAACGAAAATAAACAACCCAATTTTAAAATGGGCAAAACCATTAAGACCAAAGACCCAAGCTTTAAGACCTGAACCTCACCCAAGAAGATATATAGATGGTTGGTAAATATATGCAAAGATGTTCAACATCACTGTCATTAGGGAAATGCAAGTTAAACAATGAGATACCACTGCACACTTATTAGAATGGCCAAAATCCAAAACACTGAGAACATCAAATGCTGACAAGGGTGTGGAGCAACAGGAACTCTCATCTATTGCTGGTGGGAATGCAAAGTGGTACTGCCACTTTAGAAGACAGTTTAGCAGGATTTTACTGCCAAAAACTAAACAATTCTTGTTTAGTTTTGTCCTCATGTCCACACAAAAACCTTCACATGTATATCTATGGCAGCTTTATTCAGAGCTATCAAAACTTGGAAACAACCCAGATGTCCTTCAGTAGATGAATGGATAAATGGTGTACAGACAATGCAGTATTATTCAGGGGTAAAAGGAAATGAGCTATCAAGCCATGAAAAGACTTGGAGGAAACTTAAAAGCATATTACTGAGTAAAAGAAGCCAATCTGAAAAAGCTATACGTACTGAATGAGTCCAACTATGTGACACTCTGGAAAAGACAAAACTATTGAGACAGTAAAAAGTTCACAGGTTGTCAGGTGTTAGGAGGAGGGAGGGGTCCATAGCAACATGCAGAGGATTTTTAAGGCAGTAAAATAATTCTGTATGATACTATGATTGTGGATACATGTCACACATTTTTTCAAAATCCGTAAGATGTACAACATTATGAATGAACCCTAATGTAAGTTATGACCTTTGGGTGATAATGAGGTGTCAATGTAGGTTCATCTAGTGTAACAAATGTAACTCCTCCACTCCACTTTCTCTTTTCGGGACAGGCATGGTGCCCTGGCTGTGGACTTCCCTCTATTTCCTGTTAAAAGGGGACAGGCTTGGTACCATGGGCCAAGGCCTCCACTAAAGTTTCTGTTAGAAGACAAACTGGATGCTGTGAGCCAAGGTCTCCACTCTAGTTACTGTTAGGAAAAGCCAGCCTCGGCGCTGTGGGCCAACGTCTCTTATTTACTTTCTGTTACAAGGGGATAGGCTTGTCATAGCGGGCCAAAGCCTCCACTTGAGTTCTTGTTGGAGGGGACAGGCTTGGTGCCTTAAACCAAGGCCTCTACTTTACATTTGGTAAAAAGTGGGCAACAGGTTTGGTCCTATGGGCCGAGATTTCCTCTTTACATCCTGTTGGAGAAGAGAAGCTTATGCCATGGGCTTGAGGCCTCCACTCCACTTCCTGTTAGGAGGGGACAAGGAGGGCTTGGGTTAGTGGTGACAATTTCCACTCTAGTTCCTGTTAGGTGGGGCATGTGCATGCGTGGAGACTGGGGGTCTGTTGGAATTCTGTACTTGCTGCTCAATATTGTTGTGTGCCAAAACTTATGAACTGACAAAAAAGACATTTGATTGTCTGCCTAGTGAAAGATAGATACCAGTATAGTTAATAAAAGGTAAACTCAGTTTCTACTTCCAGTACAATGGCAGAGCAGGCACTCTGAAGGTCCCCTTTGTTGAAATATAGCCAAATCCAGGATAAATTAGAACTAACACATTATAATATTTTTAGTAAAAGGAGATTGCAAAGTAAAAAAAAAAAAATTTTTAAGCAGCAGCATCAACAATAATAAAACAGGAGGCAAAGAACTGAATCCTGTGGAGCAGGAACAATAAAGTGGGGTGTCCTGGGGGACCGATGTCCTCAGCTCTGTGATTGGTGACTGGGCTGGGAACCCAAGGAAGGTAGAGTTTCTGACCTTGAGAGCCTAGCACCAAGCCTGGGACATGTGGAGGGGCTAAACTGCTTCCGTGTTGGCAGTGAATTCAAGCAACCAGCAGAGGCAAATATGCAACACCAAGAGGTGTTTTTGTTTCTCAGGTTTTCATGGCTAAGTTCAACTGAAACATAAGTTGATCATCAAAAATTAGCTAACACTCAAGTAAACAGGCGACCATAGCTGAGAATCAGCAGAAACAATTACAACGAATGTGGATATTCAAGGCATTTCAGATACAGCAAATATGAGGGGTAGAATATAAAATAACCATGTATGGACGATTTAAAGACATGCATGTGGAATTATGAAATAGGCAATAAACAAGAGACAATCAAATATGGCTAGGCCAATTGGAAGGAAAACCAATTAGAACTATTAAAAATGAAAGAAAGAAAAATACAGTTGTTGGATTTAAAACTCAGCGCATGGAATAAAGAGCAGATCAGCCATTGCTGAGGATAAAAATAATGGATTAAAAGAAACTTTTTAATAATGAAAAAGGAATTGTTACAGCAACAAAGGAAATGATAAAAGTCTTGATAGAGAGCAAATTTTACTTAATGCATCTTAATTCCTTTAATCTCTTTTTTCCTACCACTCTAAAACTGTACTTCCACTTCAGCTGTGGTTTGCCTTGGTCCCTTTGCATTAGAAGCACTTGGGAAGCTTGAAAATAATGCCTGATCATGGTCCACTTTACCAAAGGTTCTGATTTAGTTGTCTAGTCTAGCAAATAGCACATGGTAATAATGTACAGTGACCTCGGAAGGAAGGGTGGGGGGAGGGGAAAAAAGGACAAAAGGAAGTAGATGATCTGCTCATTTATGCCATAAACTATCTTTACAGTAAACTTACGTTCAATTTTAGTAACAGCTAATAATCTTCCATTCTAATTACATCAATTATATTATGTTTATTGTATTCCTTCCTCTTTTAAGCAGCCATCTTTTAAAAACAAAAACAAAGATACTCTTATACATTAATTGTAAGATATAGCTTGATTTTAACCATAATGAAATATCGTAAGGGATGGATAGGACGTCTCTAAAATCCAGGAAATTCAGCCCATGCTCTACAAGAGCTGTTGGCTTTGAAACCCCTGCTGTTTGTGTAGGTCTCCACATCCTTTGTCCTTTCTGATAAAGTTGCACATTCTTGCTAAAGATTCCGAATATGTTTTCAGCCTCCCTTTCTCTGTCCAGTTATAGTTCTTGCCTTTCTAAAAAGATGCGGGCTATATTTTCAAAGACATGAGAAAGAGGGAAGGAGGAAGGGGAGAAGGGAAGGAAGAGAGAGGGAGGGAGAGAGGGAGGGAGGAAGACAGAGAGGTGTATATTTCCTGTGTGAAACCTTTACTTCAACAAACAGGAGCCACAGCTCTATACACAGAGGCCATTTGGATCCAAAGCAAAACATTGATCTTGGATCTGAGGCCGCCTCTGTTGCTGAGTTGTCTGCAAAGCCGCCACAGTTTCAGGAGGTCCCATCTCCAAATGCCAATTCTTAACCTCCACATGCCTGTGCTTTTAAAAGTTAAATTGCCCTGGGGGTAGGGCTTAGTTTGCTGTGTTTAAGAGTTCATCTAGTCAGGAAATTATAAATATAAAGTTACATTTCCCTGTCACTTATCATTCTGCAGCTCATTAAGTTTCAACTAATTGCATCTTCAGGATTCAGGATCTAGATGTTTCTCAGCTCCACCGCCAGACTGAAATCGTAATACCCAGGTCGTTAGAGTTTTATTTACTTGTCCTAGGCTATCAAAAGATCTTCGTTTAGAAATGGGCAGTTCCTGATTAATGGATGTAACTTGGGAAGTTTGAAAGGTAAATATGTCTAGTAAAATTAGCTCATTTTAGCAGCCATTCTAATTGCTCGTGGCATTTTCCTTAATAACATCTTCTGATAACGAAATGTCAATAGTAAAAGTGGCCAGGAAACTAGATTTGATAAGTGTTTAGCACACCAAGAAGAATTTAACACTTACATGGGCCTGATTTCTTTAGCTGCTCAGTTGGAGTGAAGCTTCCATCAAACCACATGGGGCAAAGTCTGGCTTTGTTGACTGTAAGCAGATGTGATCACTTTCTCCCCAAACCTTTGAAGACAGGGAAGGGAATGCCAGTCATTTCATGAAAACTTCTGGGAGGAGGAAGTAGCTTAGCTTCCAGTGAAGCATAACTGAGGAGAGGGAGGCTAATCCTGGGGCCTTCGTTTTATGTAATCATAGCCTATGGATAAACAGCTGCTGCTTTACAGGCAAATCAAAATAGTGTACACTTACACTGCAGCGTGCCTCGTAAATTTGTTGTACCTGCTTCGGTTATATTCCGAGTGCAAGAGGAGCATTCGTTTTTTTGTTTTGTTTTGTTTTGTTTTGTTTTGTTTTGTTTTGTTTTTTATGAGACCTACTTCTGGATTTCTTTGGTATTTAGCATTTCAGTGAATGAATGAAAAAAGAATACCCCTAAATTATGAAACAGACTTTGATTTCACCCAGACTTGCCATCCTTTTGACACTTCTTCGTGTTTTCTCTGAAATTTATGTTGGGACGAAACGTTCAAAGGAGAACCAGCGTGTGCTTGTATTTTTTCTTGTTTCTTTAAGCCGTGCGATATCATATTCTGCTGTGCAAATCGGTTTGCTCTGAGTTGCTTTGCTTGGTGAGGAGCGTCGTCATTGTGCAAGGACTTCATTTTGTTGTCGTTTGAAGTCACCTCATACTCACAGCATTAGGAGCTACATATGTGACTTATGACAAGAAAAGCAGAATTTATTCTGGAGTCACCCAAACATGGCTGGGCGAGGGTGGTGTGAGAGAGATAGTAAATGACAATACCATTTGCTATTCAGGTTCAAGGAGTCTAAAAATCAGTAAGACTCAGAAATGCATAATTGGCCCACTGTGTCTGCAGGTTCCGTATCCACAGATTCAACCAACCATGGCTTGGAAATATTTATTTAAACAAAATTACGTTGGTGCTTACATGTAGTTAGGCCTATGATGGTTGCATCTATACTGAATACATACAGACTTTTTTTCTTGTCCTCCCCTAAATAATACCATAGCATTTACATTGTGTTAGGTATTATAAGTAATCTAGAGGTAATTTAAAGTATATGGGAGGTAATTTAAACTATTTACGTAGCATTTACATTGTGTTATATAATTTAAAGTATTTATGTAGCATTTACATTGTGTTAGATAATTTAAAGTATTTACGTAGCATTTACATTGTGTTAGGTATTATAAGTAATCTAGAGGTAACTTAAAGTATACAGGAGGACGAGTGTAGGTTGTGTGCAAATACTACGCAATTTCACATAAGAGACATGAACATCCTCAGATTTCGGTGTTTTTGGGGGGTCCTGTAACCAGTCTCCCGAGAAGATTGAAGGATCACTGTATTTAAATTCAGTTGCTATGAGATCCAACTTCTGTAAACAAAGGCAATTATATCAGTTGACTTTACTTTGAAAAGATAGATAGAGAAAGGGTGAAAGGGTGTGTGTATGGGGGAGGGTGGTATTGATTGTACAATAAATGTCGCCTGCTGCAGCGGTAGCTTCTCAATCTTTACTCTCCATATCACAGTACACCAGGAGAAGATGCAAAGCTATGACACGAATGTTCTAAAAGACGAGGCCACTGGAAACAAGTAGTCTGCAAAGCTGTGTGTGCCCATTTCCCTCTCTGGGGGTGTGGGAGGAAAATAATAAAGCTTTCATTTTTTATTTAAAAAAAAAAAGAAAAGAAGATAAGCTTTGCAAATGTTTCATAGATGCACTAGCACCGGGGTCCTTGTTTGGTCTGTACGTTAGAGAGTCACACATCAGATGCGATAAAGCCAGAATGCAAAACCAGTGTTGTTGTTCTGGTGTTTCCAGTCGTCATTGTCACCATCGTCATTTGAGTCCATTTGCTACACAGTGTGACTCCAGGTCCCGTGCTCTTCTCACCTCAGTCTCTTCTTCCATCTGAACACGGATGGCCTCATTCAGTGGCAGCTGGCCCTGTTCTCTAGTCCAAAAGCGATAGCAGCATTCACACCCTTCCCTTCCCATTGCCTGAGGAAGCCACAGTCCCAACCTCTAGGACTCTTCCTAGAGGCTTTTCATCACCAGGTTGGTCTGGCCTGCACTCTCAGTTGTCCAGCCACACCCCTGCATGCATCAGTCTGCTGTGCCATCGACTTGCTTATGGTGAGCAGCTCCCAAGCCTTGTCCCTGGGTAATAATAGTGAACCCCGCAGCACACAGTTCCTTTGCTGAATGACACATGATTGAATGAAAGCCAGATGCTCCAACCACGCTTTTTGAAAGCAGAGCTCTGGGCGCGAGCCCCTGACCTCTGTCTTGATTTTCCTGTCCCCCTGTGCTTCTTTTCGCTCTGAATATTCACGTCTCTTTCTTCAGCCTCCTGACAGCCCCCGTATCTGTTACAGTGGCTTGCACAATCCTTTTGAGCCTAGTTGACATTCTCTAGAAAGAAAACAGAAAAGGATGCTTTACTTACAAACAAGGGAACTTGTGTTTGGGGGAGGAAAAAACTAATTGCAAGCTAATGGGGTGGCTTTGATGAATAGCGCCATTGAGAAGATGCGGCAGAGAATCTTGCACCTGAGTGACAGCAGGTCTTCCTGTGTAGATGGAATCATAAAGAACACAGAGCATCGGTTAGACGTTTTTTGTTTGTTTCTTTTTTTCTTTATTTTATTTTATTTATTTATTTATTTTTAATTTGGCAAGGCAACTTTATTGTACAACCAGGTTCTTACCTTATTCCATGAGGAGATTTGCCTGCCTGGAAACCTTCCACTAACTTTGCTATTCACCTGGAGGCTGACAACCACAGGTGGGAATTCGACTTGTAGAAGTAGCTTTTCTGGCTCTTTGGCTGAGTGCCTACTTAATGTCACTTTCAGTTTTCTCTTAAGAGGAAGGCAAAAGCAATCTTTATGTACAGAGAATAGAATGTTCTCGAGCTGAAAGGCAGGTTTGTTATGGGAGAAGGGCATGTCAGCAGGTCTGATGCTGCATCTCAAGGCCAGCCAGAGTCCAAGGTGGACTGCACCTTGGTGAATGCTCTACTCACGGGACACTCTAGGGCCTCCCTCCCCACTGTCTGTATTCCTTCAGGAGTCTCCGAGCACCTCTAAATTGGTGCCTTTTACAGGTTGTTTAGCATTTCTCCTGCAGCAAGGCCACCTTGCTCTCTGCCCCGCCCCTCCCCTACCGGATAACTTCAACAGGGAGGTCTTTTTCCTGTCCTCTCTGGGCAGAGGGGAAAGTAGGGCAGCAGTGACACTGCATAGTCAGCAGGGGCTCAGCTTTCCTGTTTGTCCCCCTCAAAATTCTTGGTGCATCTACTCAGTTTTATGGCAAAATACTTGGTGAATCTATTACTTTTTGAACTTGAGTGATGGTGAGAATGTCAGGGAGCAGGGAGCTGGCCAGAGGGTTTTCCAATAGCTCCTGTCTACTCTTCCCATAATAACTGAGGCTAGAAGAACATCTTTCACTCCTCCACATGAAATATTTTCCAGTTTTTTAAATCCAGCCACATGAACTGCAGATGGCTCCTCTAAGAGCAGCCATCCTTGAAAGTTACTTCTTCCAAGTATGAGAACTGTTGACAAAGGGACCGATTATCTTCATGGGATATGCCAAACCCAAGGTGTATGGGTATACGGGTGCTGTCCAATAGAAATAGAATGCAAGCCACATATGTAATTTTAAATTTTCTAGAAGGCACATTAAAAAGATAAAAAGAAACAGGTGGAATTAATTTCCATAACCTATTTTCTTTCACCCAATATATCCCGAATGTTATGGCTACATGAAATCACAATTAAGAAATTATTGAGATACTTTACATTCCTTCCTTTGTGCTAAGTCTTCAGAATCCAGTGGGTATCTTAGATTTACAGCACATCTCAGTTTGGACTAGCCATGTTTCGAGTGCTCACCAGACATATGGGGCTAGTGGCTACTGTATTGATGAGTGTGTGTGAATACCTATAGGCATACCTATTATAAATGACAGCGTTTTTGTTTGTTCCACGGGGCTGTTTCTTGTTAGTTAGGTTGTGTGCAATACTTGTCCATCTAATAATGTGGAAAGAGGAGGAAATTGGCTCCTCGGCTCCCCTTCTAATAGGGTAATATTGGCAAGCAGATGGCAGTGTTTGGATACGACCCTCGGGGTGGCCTTGAAGCTGACATTCTCACAGCCAGGAAGGACATTCCTCTTTGGAGAGACTTGTCTGGGGGAGTGGGTGAGCCTGCTCCTGGGTGCTGTCAATGCCATAAATCCAGTGATTGACGATGATCAGAGGAGACTCTTGAGAGATGAGAAGATGAGGAAAGGGCCACGAGAGCAGGCTCTGAAACAGGAAGCAGAGCACGGACCCTTGAGAGAAGGCCCGGGGATGTTTCCATTTAAACTGGGGTGGGGGGAAAGTGTTATTCTGGGTCATTATTAAAAGTAATTTTAAGTGCGCTGTTCTAGATGGTTAATTTTTTTTCCCAAAGATCCCTGGTTTGGAAGGATGGCTTGCTGGATCCTTTTCAAGTTGGCTTTGCTTCTTGTTCCCCTCTGAAAGCAACTAATTATTTAGAGTTAAGCTGCAAGAAAGCAGGAATAATTTTCTTGGGCCAAAAGACATGATTTGTATAATCGCTGGATACTCACTCAGCCTCGTTTTGCTCCACTCTCATTTGTCTTTACTCGTTTTGGCCAAGCCAGCTGGTGGGGGAATGGCAGGCCCATGGGGCGTTTATTCTAAGTTCATTTTCCCTCTTTCATTGTCTTCTCCTTTCCTTAAACTTAGAAGCCAAATACGTCCCTTTTGAAGAACAACTTCGTTGCAGAAGTGACTACTGTTTCATTCAGTGGTTGCATTATTTTTCTCTTCAGCCTTCTCCAGGGGACCTGGGGACTCAGGCTTCCTGAGCATTATAGCTCAGTATTCCTGCAGAATCACTAGAAAGAAGGGCCAGGATGCAAGTGATGGACAACTAGGTCCCAGGCATTGTCCATAAAAGGATAGTAGTAGCTCTGCCTTCAGTTGGGAATATTTCTTGAACCTTATATTCCACAGCTGAAGTTCAGTTTATTTTTTTTTTTTGTTTTCTGGCTTTTTTTTGTTTGTTTTTGCAGCTGAGCTTTTGAGAAACTCTTGGGAACTCCCATAGGTTGAGTTGGATATTAATGAAATTAATTCTTTTCTGCTCAGGAGAAAGGCACTGGTGTCTCATGCTAATTGCTTCAGGCAGAAAGAACTCCTGACTAGGTTGGAGTTTGTAATAGAAGGATGATCAGTAAGGCAGCCAGGAGAGGAAGTGTGGAGGGCTGCTTTATAGGAGTTTCATTGATTTAGCATCTGTAGGAAAAGCTTCTTTAAAAAAAAAAAATTTTTTTTTTTATTGGTGAACAGGAGAACATTTCAAACTTGAGACAGATAGCGGGCAACTGGGAACACTGCTCAGCCTGGAGCAGCTTAGGCTGCTGTTCAATCACTTCCCCAAACAGGAAACCACAAAATGTTAGAGATTAAGGTCACTAGATCATTGGGAATAGAGCATAACTTTGTCTGCAAAGTATTTTGATGGATTGTAAGTGGGCCAACATAGAAGCATAAATCTTTCGTCTAAAAATGCAACAACAAAACCCAGCCTTCTCACAAAAGCAGTTTTGCCTTCCTGTTGCACCGAGCGTCCAAAGCCTCGTCCTGTGGCATTTCAGTAATTTCCCTGAGAAGCAGAGGAGTAAATGGGCAAATAGAAACGTTTTGTGTTCTCTGTCAGTAATGTGTGTGTGTTTTTATTTGGATTAAAAAAAAAAAGTTTAAGTTTAGATCAGTAAGTGGCGACACTAAAACATACACATTTCTGCCCCAATCCCGTCTTTCAAGTATTTGTCTGTACAGGCACCATTAAAAGCACAGATGTTTCTCTACCCCTTTGAATATCATGTGGCACCCCCTAATTTACTTGGGGTCAATGTCTGAGTTTAGAGGGTGTGGGATTTTTTTTGTTGAGTCTGCAGGTAAATTGGTCTGCAAGTATCTTTGGCTAACACAGTTGGTTGCTTTACACCTGCCATGTAAAATATTTACCTTTCAGAGGCATACACTATGTAACATAAGCATTCATCATCATCATCTGATTCTGTTCATGAGGTCTTTACTGGCGAGAGGTTGTTCTTACCTAGAGAGTCAAAATTATGAATAATTTTATGTATCCAGAAGTGAAAAATCCATGGTTTGAAATATTAAAATGACTATATTTTAGAAAGATGTTAGCGAAACTGATTTTTATTGACCCTTCTTTTAAGGAAATCTTAGAGAATGAATGAGTAAACTTGCCTTTCCTCTTCTGATTTATTCACTTTCTGAAAAGTTTAGAAAAAAATCTGGAGTGTCAGGAGGACAAAGGTCACAGCTTTTCATCTCTGTCCCCTGGGTGCCTAATCCTTAGGCTCTTCAAAAATATTTGCAGTTGAGTAAGTAGAGTTTCTATAAGAGCAGATTAAACAAACAAACAAAACACAATCCTTACATATGTGAGCGTGCACTCTTTTCTCCAGCTCAGACAAAAAGCCACTTCCTTTCCATTTCGGATGGAAGTGAAACTCAGCTGCCTGTGGATCCAGGAAGGAAATGAAATAAATGAATAGAGTTGGATCGAGACCTATTGATCTTTCTCTTTTATCCATGACAAAGGCATGGATACCGAGAAATATTTTTCTCTTCTAAGGAAAACAAAAGCATAAGCATTGAATAAATGACAGTTGCCCTCGCCCCTCTGGCAGAGGGGACATTAGGAAGGGGTGGGACTGTGTCTAGAAGGGACAGCTACTGCACAGTGTTGGCTCTTCATGGCCCCGTGGACATACAGACCCAGTGTGGTCAGATCTCCCAGTATTCTAATGCTGGCATCTAATTGCAAAAACAACAACAACAACACTATGTAGACTGAATGAATATATCTATAAGCTGAATGCAGGCCGCAGGCAGCCACTGTGAAACCTCTGTACTCTACTGTAGAATTTATTTTTCAGATTATTCTTGATAAGGAGTAACAAAAACATTGATAAAACCCTGCTCTTCAGGCTATGGGACATTTTTATATCTCATATCCCAACTGGCCCTCCTAACAACTCTGAAATATAGATATTCCACTTCACAGAGGAAAGTTAAGGCTCAGAGTGTATAGATGACATATCCAAGGTCACTCAGGAAGCAGAGACCTCAGAAGGCTAAGCCAGGCCCGAAGCTCAAGGTTTCTGTCTTCAAGCGTCATACTACTTTTATAAGCCCTTGCTGTTTGTTTTATCAAATCAGGGACCTTGTGCAGTTGTGTTAGAATTCTAACCCCTACATCCTGAATCACAATTGTAATCCACAGGTAACATCTCCTTTGGAAATTATAGAGCTATTTGAATTGCTGTATTGAGCTATTTAAATAGGGTGATGATAACAATAATAGCCAGCAATAATTGAACACTTATTACATGCCTGGGATGCAGAGAGCTTTACATACATTATGTTGTGTAATTCTCCCAATGTTATAGGTCTTTCTCTTATACCCATTTTACAGATGAGGAAACTGAGCTCTAGATTGGCTGAGTAACTGAATCAAGAGAATCTTGCTAGAGAGTGAAAGAGAGAGTGTTCAAATCCAGCCACAGAGCGAGTGCTCTGAGCTTTGGACATGAGTCCTTCATTCCAAAGGGTCACACTTACCTTTAGGTTTGCTACTTGCATGTGGAATTACAAAAGTAGAATGCACCACCTGTTCGATGTGTTCTTTGGGGACATGGCTCAGGGAGGAGACAGTATAGAAAGCCCTCTTAGAAACACACACTTTAGACCCAGGCAGATCTGAACTTGAATCTGTCACCATTTGGCTTACCTCCCTGCACCTCTCTCTCCTTATACCTAAAACAGGATAAATAACACCTGCCTCCTGGGGGTGTTGTGAAATCATGGATGTAAAACGAAGCTCTGGAATTCTTATGGCACCGTTCTTGCAACATGACGAGAATGAAAGAGTTTGGTTATTATTCAGAAATGGCCTTTAAAAAAAGCCACACTTGTTTCCATCCCTTTCTAGTATTTGAGTATGGGGAAATTCTTTGTGATCTTGAGTCCTGTGCTTCAAAACTAAAAATTCCTTTTCATTTATGGACTTACTCTTTGACTATCAAGAAAATGCTGCTGAGGTGCTGTGACCGATGTGTGGATGTTGCAGAGAAAGGCAGTTTGCATATATAGAGTTTGAGTTTTTCTTCCTACCATAGGCCTTTGTCTGAAGGAGTGAGATTAGCAACCAAGTATTTGACACATAAAGACATCCATATGCTCTTAAGGTTTATCTTAGAAGTGCTTTGTTGAATCACATCATGATCACATTATCAACCTGCTTGAGAAGGAGGAGGACCTAATACTCACTGAATTCTCTGTTCGTATCAGTCACATTATCTCATTAATTCTCACTATAATGATATAGGTCTCACCATCTTCCTGCTCAGGAAAGGGAACTAAAGTTCATGGGGGTTAAGCCACATGTCCAGGTGTTCCCCGTTACTGCTTGCTGGGACCATGTGTGCACAGGCCTGAGGGCGCATGACTTTGGATATCATACGCTTAGCAACAGAAACACCTCTGACTACTTGGGACATGAAAATAATCGATTGGAAGACATGATAGGTCACAGAATTCAGAGAGAAACTGAAGACCTGGAGTGAGGAAAGATGGGAACCAGGGAAAAATCTGGGAATCCAGGTGGCAAAACTAATGGGCAGATTTATCAGGAAACTCTGTGTCGCTCTGTCTGTTATTCTAATTCTAGGGAGAGATCATTTGAGTGTCCTAGCTTAGGTCACATCCTTTGCACAGAAGAGGCAGCACTCTGTGATTGACAGTCTCCACTAGGGCTGTATCCCTTGAAGGGATGGAAGTCCAGTTATCTGGAGAAGGCAGGGAGGACCTTCCTTTAAAGAGAGCGACTGACCCTACCTGATGGGTGTCCATGTGTTTGATGGGGTGCCAGGCACCGTGTCACGTGCTAAGGGAGCCCCCTCCTCAAGGAGTCAGTGCCGTTCCACAGCTGCTTATTCAAGGCCCCTCCCTGAGATGGGAGCGAGGCATCTGTCACCAGCCGAGTAATGCCCTTGCGCATGTCCTTGTCCATGGAGCCAAAGTGAGAAATCACTGAGAGATGTCGCCAGTGTTGAACAAACAGACTGAGATTGTTTCTGAACCAGCCAGAGACGTGAACTGCGTCACTCATAACCAACTCTCCATTTCATAGGGTTTTGACACTAAACATTCAGCTGTGGGGAGTGAGTAAACGCTTGTTGGTTTGAAGGAATTTAGCTCCTATCTTAAGTGGTTCTTGGTAGAAGTTTGGAAGTTCAGGATCTGGGACACACTCTGGCACCTCACTGTGTCACAATGTCCCAAAGTGGACGTGGGTTTCTCATCCTCATCATGAAGCAGTGTGAGCATAAAGCCCCATGTACATGAAAGCACTTCAGAAAGTAAAGAACAATATAAAAATGCTGTTCTCATCTCTGCCTTTTGACAGGGGGAAAAAAAAAAAAGATGATGGTACCAAACCACCTAGTGCCATCTCTTATAAATGTTCGAATTAAAAGTGCTGGGTTGAGTTTTTAAGATCATTTACGAACAAACCGAAGTTATGCTTTTCACCTAGTTGCCACGAAAAATTGAGAGCTGGTAATATTTGAGTTTACACAAATTATTCTCCAATAAAGACCCATCTTTTGCCAAACAAAGGTGCCTGACCTCTTAGTGTTATTGTTTGTTTTACTATTTTTACCTTATAAAAATATCCTAACCACATTTATCGAAACAACTAGAAGATAGTCGAGTTAAAACAAATCACCCATATTTTAACTACCTTAATGGCTATATATTGAGGTATTCTTTTCACAAATTTGAAGCATCTTTTTACAGTAATTATAGACCACAAATAGTGAAATCATAATTTTTCACTGAGTTTTTACTAAGAAGCATTTTTCCATGTTTTCACATAACCATCAGTTTCAACAAGCTAACCAGTCAGACCTCAAAGCACTTAAATAAAAGGATATTCCCTGAAAGGAAGGCCTTTGCCCCTGATCTGAGGCCTCAGAGATGAGCAGAAAAGAACGAGAGGAAACTGGAGTTTAGGTTCTTGCCTGGTAAACCAACTCCAACCAGCCCTGTCCTTACGCCGTGATTTTTTTTTAGACTCACTACTGACAAGGGAAGTATAGCTAAAGGCAGCATTCATTTGTCTCCTCTCTGCCTTTAGACTTTGTTGCTTAAAATACAAGCAAGCCTCAGGGGGCGGTTCGCCCCAGACTGTCCCAGTTTTAGCCTGAAAAGTTCTGCATCCTGGGAAACTGCTCAGTCCAGGGTAAACCAGGACAGCTGGTCACCCTACAAGGAAGAAATGAAGCAAATGCGTGCAGGTCCTTCGTAACTGGCCAACTCATCAAGGCTTATGTTTGTCCTGGAACTTCTCTGATTATCAGGATGTGGGTGTGGGCTTCAAAACCACCCGCCCCTACACTCCACCCACCTGACTTCTCAGCTCACTGTCACTGAATCCTGGGCTAGCTCGCCCACTCACCCAGCCCCACAGCCAACTGGGACAGTCCTGTGGGGGCTGGCGAGAGTAAACGTGACATTCAGATAAAAATAGAAGCTCCGGAATTCTTATATTTAAAGCTGGCAGCTTTGAATGACAGCTCTGAAATCACTTCACTCGATCATTAATCTGATTTCTTTTTCGGTTACACTTGACTTATGTGCCCTTTAAAAGTTAAAAATGTTTTCCTTGCTCTGCAAAGGAAGGATTTCCATTTGCCCTCCAAAATGTTCCCTCCCGTATCACGTGCATAAAATTATGCAGTTCAGCCCTTCACTGGCTCATTCCAGGGACGTAGTGCTCGTTTATGATGAGCCTGGAAAAACAAGAGACACAGCTCAGGGGTGGGCGTCATTTCAATCCGGTTCATGCTGTATGTCTAAGCCTGTTTTTGCTGTAATCTGTGGAGTTTCATCCCTTAGAGATGAAATCAATGGAATGAAATCCCTTACATCGATTTCAAAATATACTGATGATAGCGAGATGCTCAGAAAGACACAAGCTTCGTTTAGTGGCCACCGGGAAGAAAACCCCAGATAGAATCGCATATTTGCTGGTTAATCAGCATTTGTTCATTGAAGTCTAGAAGAGGGATTGCTTTATTGATGATTATCTTCATTAATCAGCTATAATCAGGCCTTCCTAGAATTAGCGAAGTATTTAAGCCTTGTTTGCTGGTACAGATCATCTATAATTGTTTCCAACTGTTGGCAGAACAGCTGTAGGAGTTTTGCATGAGCCATAAGTATTCGAGGTCTTTGAGGCCATTTTTTTTTCCATATAAACAATGCAAATTTTTATGGCTGCAGTAAAGTTGATTTTTTTTTTTTAAGAGGCTTTAAGTCGACCAGGATTTTTCCCTGTGAGACTTTGCTTAGGAGAGTGGAGGTGGTGATGGTGACCGGATGACCCCACCTTCCTGCAGCAGAGGCTCGGGGCTCTTTCATCTTGGGCTGAATCCTGGCCCACTGCTGCCTGACGATTTGGAGAGTGTAAAAGTCCTGGGCTTTTTAATTATGTGCAAGCCTTTTAAGAAGCCTATCCCAGAAAAGCAAAGATGGAAACATATTTAGTGAAACGTTTTATATCCAATCTGAGGATTCAACCAAAGGTCTTCACTTGAGCCAAACCAGAGTTTCCAACTAGATCAAAGGCAGTGGGGAGGTGAGGAAAGCCTCCTTGCTGGGCGTAAAGTGACAGAACTTTGTGAGAATTAATATTGTGTTCGTTGCATAAAGGTAGAAAGAGTAGAAAACATAGGGAAAATGACTCAGATTTCCACCACCGACAATGATCAACAGTATTCATTTTTAAAAAATTTCATTCCATATATGTAGATATGTATATCTATTTTATATATTCATAATTGTGACATATATTTGATATTTAGCTTTACACTTAATGTTAATGCAATAAGCATTTTCTACATTGCTTTGTGGTTGAGTCAAACATTTTAAATGGTTCTGTTCTACCCCATAGAATTTCAATATCTCAGTTTATTTAAGCACTTACTAATTATGGGACTTTTTAGATTGTCTTCAAGTTTTTATTATAAAAGACTAATGCATAGAGTTATGTACATTTTTTTCATAAAATGTATTTTTATAAAATACATTCCAAAAAATTAGGATTATGGGGATAAAGTGTCTCATCATTTCAAGTCTTTATGTTAAAAATGGACCATTGTGTTAATTGCTGAGTTCTGTTTCCAGGAAATTGAACATCATTTGGGGAGAAAAGGGTTGTCTCAGAGTTGTTTTCACTATAATATCCATCAACTTTGAAAAAAAAAAAAACATTGTGTTTTGGGAAGAAAGGGCTTTCCTCGCTGTTGACAAATGGCTGTAACATTTAAAGGATGGAGGTGTTGGAAGCTGCATGGCAGACATAGTTAGTTGCCTCCACCAAGTAAGGAATCTGAGGCACCTGCATCTGTCTGTCTCCCTGAAAAGCTGTAGATGCTTCTGTGAAATCACCGTGGGAGGAGAGAGCAGTGTGGATTATCAACCCCCCAGTTCTCGAGCGACTGCAGCACCTGAGGGGGGAGTTAATGAAATGCCAGCCTCCCGGAAACCCTAGGGAGGAGGAGGATTGCTCAGCTCCACTAACATGCCCTCACGGTGGTCCTGTTCTTTAACCTAGCCGTGGGTCCCTGTACGTGACGTCACTGGGTCATGTAGCACAAACGATTTTGCAACCAAGAGAGAAGGACTTCATGCAGATTCCTATGAAAAGTCAAACTTTGGGAAGAATGCAGTGGTTGAGACAAGGCTTGAGTTTGTTTCGGGTTGTTGGTACATGTGGCCAAGAGGAAGAAAATGACCCCACTGACCTGCGAGGCAGGCCTCTCTGAGTGTTGCCTCAGAAAAGCTCGTGGTCCCTTTTCTCTCTTGCATTCATGTGCACTATACCTAGATAGAGTCACTGGCTTTGCTTGCTGGATCCCGCATTTTGACCTGGCTTGATTTCGTTTAGGTTCTGATCTACAACGGCCAACTGGACATCATCGTGGCAGCCCCCCTGACAGAGCGCTCCTTGATGGCCATGAATTGGAAAGGGTCCCAGAAATACAAGAAGGCAAAAAGAAAAGTTTGGAAGATTTTTAAATCTGATGATGAAGTGGCTGGTTATGTGAGGCAGGTGGATGACTTCCATCAGGTATGAGTACCCCCGGGGGCGGGAGGAGGTAGTGGAAATGGGATGAACAGGGAAGCCTGAATTCCAGTAAGGCAAGGCTAGCCTTAGGCAAAGTCGCCCTTTAACCAAAATGTGTCTTCTGCAGTCCTACTTTCTGCAGAAAGAGGTGGCCTGGGTTTGTATTAAAACAAGACAAAAGCATTAGACTTAATATAAAACAAGAGGAAAGCATAGGTATTGTTCAAGAAATAAGGTAAGCATGGAGAAGACCTTACTCAGCCCAAAAACGTGACTCAGTAATGAGATAATTAGTCTATCTGAAAACAAAGGGGAGCTTCAACAAATTTCCCAAGGAAGGTTCAATTTAATCTCCTCTAGCAAATCTGTGATGGCATTTATATGTTACATGTGGAGCCCAGAGCAAAATTCTCTAATGCGACAGGGGTCAAGTGCTACTCCTGTCCAAGGCCATCCACTGCGCCTCAGGTGTGCAGGTCTGAGGAGGAACAGGACTTCTTCTGTGATCACGTGACCATTACACTGTTTATCTCCAGAAGGTGTTTGGAGAAATTATGAAAGCCCCTTGGAAAGCTTTTGTCCAGTCAATCAAGAGAAGAAATTTAAATCTTCCAGATTTGACTGTTTTTTTTTTTCCATGATTTTTTATTTGGGGCAACAGCTTTCAAAATGTTCACATTTTCCAGTAGGCATCTCCATGCTACAAACAGAAATTATTCAGAGACATGCTAATTAAAAGTACTTGGCTTTGGGATTATAAATATGAGAGTTCACAAAAAGTTTTTATGGGATCCCAGGATTATGATATGTTACTCATTCATATTAGAAGAAATGATAGATCAAGTAACATTATGGAAATTCTAATGTAAAAGGGTACCTTTGCCTCTGCTCCAGTCATTTTAATCATTAAATAACATGTAAGAAATTTAAATATGGTACAAAACATTAACTGCCTTGGACAAAGGAAACAGTTGAGACATATTTCTGGGCTCAGGTGAGAAGAAACTCTACCTTGGAAAAGTTATCACGTTATAGTTTGTAAATAAGATAAATTACACGCAAGAATTAAAGACTGGTAGAACGGCAAACGGGACTGGGGAAGGTCAGAAAAAAGAGTGTTTACGTGCATAGAGGTCTGTAGATAGAAAGCGCTATGTTGACACCAATTTTTGTCTCCCCGAAGCTGCATTCAGGTTTCCAGACCCTTAGCTCCAACTTTATGGCAGTTTATTAGTTTTGTAGCCTCTTGGCCTCTGGATCAGCTCTTGCTTTCGTGGGGATAGACCCACAGAATGTCTGACTCAGCTTGTTGCCCTTCCCTTGCTTTTGAAAGCCTGGCCGCTTATGGTAGACAGAATAGGGGTCCCCGAAGCAGCCCCCCTCCTGATCTCTGGAGCCTGTGAATATGTTACATCACACAAGAAAGGATTGAGGGGCTACGGATAGAAATAAGGTTGTGACTCATCTGACCTAGAGATGGGGAGATTATTCTGGATTTTCCAGAGGGGCCCAGCGTCATCACAGAGGTTCTTATAAGTCAGTGAAGGAGGCAGATGAGTCAGAGACAGGGAAGGATTCGAAGATGCTGGCTTTGAAGACAGCAGAAGGGACCGTGACGTGAGGACTGCGGGTGGCCTCTGGAAGCTGGAAGAGGCGTGGAAGCGGGTTCTCCCCTACAGCCTCCAGAAGGAACAGCGTCTTCCCCACATCTTGACCTTAGTCGAGTAAGACCATTTCGGACTTCTGACCTCCAGAAGTACATATAAAAAGTTTATGTTGTTTTAAGGCACTAAATGGGCAGTAATTTGTTATGTTAACAATAAGAAACTAATACGTACATGCCTCATACCTTGCTTGGTAGGTATTAGGACTTCAATGAACGAGTTCTGTATTTTGTCTACCTTTTCTAGTTTCTCTTCATAGGAGGATTGAGAGTAACAAAGTTCTCTGCTAAGAGAAGACGTGTCACTTGCTGCTCTGTTCTTTTAACATCATATCATACATATTTTCGAAGTTACAGTATAGATTTTTACTCATCTTTAAGTAATAGTCCATTGAATTGCTATAATTAATTTTCTTAATTCTTCTCTTGCTGGCCATTTAATATCTGTTTCAGCAGTTCCAATCTACGTTGACTATTTAAATAAATCGGTCAAAAGATATACTATAATATTTTATGTGCAAAATAACAAAGGAGAAATAAGAACAGAAAATATGGCAATAAAAGATAAGCATTATGGGGTGGGTTCTTCTACCTCTGTTTATGTTCAGTAATGATAAAGATAGTTTTAGCTTTTTGAGCACTAAATACATGTCAGGTGTTATTATTGGTTCTTCATGGATGTTCTCAGAACAGTCTTGCCCATGACATGATATCATTTCATTTTGCATATGAGGAAACAGACTCTGAGAAGGTGAATAATTAATTCTGTATCGTCCGATGATAGATTGGGATTCAAACATCATTCCGTTTGCTCTCATAGTCTGTTTATATCTTGTTGCCTCTGACATTTAATTCCCAGTAAGGTGGAGAATGTTAAAAAACTTATTTAATTATTTTTTCCATGTCTGAAAGATATTCGGTAGGCAATCCTTGTGTGCAATATAAGAGAAATACTTATCAATACTTCTCAGGATCTAAACTTACCTCCAGCAAAATATTAGAACATGGTGATAGTTGGCCTGTGGCTAGAATTGAAGAAATATAAGTTTAATGATAAAATGTCCATTTAAAAAAATTTCTGACTGTATCATCCCATTCACTGACCAGATGGTCTGGCTGCTATAAGATCAGTAGGATAAATATGATAAAGTCCTTTCTATCGAGGAGTTTTCACTCAAAGTTGGGAAGAAGTAAAGGCAGAATATAAGTATATGTACACATGATTAAATAAGATGAGGTTAGAAAATAAGACTGGAGAACATGAGGTGTTATATTTATATGCATGCATATGCCTATAACATAGCATCCGTGGTGGAGGGTGCAGGGACCAGCTTGGGTGGTGGATCTAACAAAGAAAGCTCTCTGAAGAGGCGAGACCATTGGACATGAACGGGTCGCCTTGTGCAGAAGTAGGTCAGAGTTTCTGTGCAGTGAATATCTAAATGTGCCAAGGGACAGAGATCAGCTGGAAGTATCCGAGGAAAAGAAGGAGAACCAGCGAGATCAGAGTGTGGTGAGGAAGAGAGAAGGAAGACACCCATGTGGGACCTTGTAGGTCGGAGTAGAGTTTGGATCCAGAAAGTTAATTGGCTTCCGTCTAAATTATATATATATGTATGTATATATATTCTGCCTTCTGGAGCTTCATTAAACCTCAGCCAGTAGAAAGCGCTCGGACCTAGAAGTCCTCACTTCTTGCCCTGGCTCAGGACCCCTTCCGGTTCACATTCTGAGTCGGTCATGCTATCTTCCTTGGCATTAAGACTTTCAACATGCAGACCCTTAAGTGGGATCTCTTCTCCCACAGGAAAAATGTGCTTTGCTGTCAACGTCTTTCTGTTGGGGAGAATTTTTTACTTCAACCACTGACCAGTTCAGGAGTGATAACTGTTTCAGGATTGAACCGTGTACAATATCTGGTTATATACCCATGTGTGCCTTTGTATGTATGTGTATGTATATGCGTGCATATGCCTATAACATACGTAGAAACAGCACAACATAGTGGTTAGAGACATGAGTATTTTAGTGAAAAAGTCCGTGATTTGCATTCTGAATAGTCTACTTAATAGTCATATGACCTTGGGCAAGTTTCTTACCCCTCTGTGCCCCAATTTTATCAACTAAAAAAAATAGAGACAGTAGTAATATCTGCTTGCTATGGACTGAATTGTGTCTCCTCAAATTCATATGTTGACTCCCTAGCCAATGATGTGACTGTATTTAGAAATAGGACCCATCAGAAGGTAATTAAGGTTAATGAGATCGTAAGGGCAAGGCTCTGATTCTATGGGATTATTGTCCTTATAAGAAGAGACATCAGAGAGCTCACTTGCTCTCTCTCTTTCTTTCTTTGCCATGTGAAGACTGCAAGGAAGCCAGAAGGATTTCTGACTAGAAATAAAATTGGCCAGTGCCTTGATCTTGAACTTGTCAACTTCAGAACTGCAAGGAATAAATTTCTGTTGTTTAAGAACAACAGTCTGTGGCATCCTCATAGGTTTGTTGAGGGGATTTGATGAGCTAATAAGCATAGAGTAGTACCTAACTCATCGTAAATGTTTGCTAGTATTATTATTACCATGAATCACTTATAAAAATTTACATAACAAAAGGAAAATTATAAATAGTAAAAGCCAAGACCAGGGAAAATGTTTGATTGAAAATCAGCCCTTAGGGGAAAGTTGAAATATTAATATTTAGGCCATTAAGGGCAAAGATGAATGTCGAGTTGCCAGAAAGCAATGGACATGTCCTCTGTTCCTCTGTCTGCTGCATCGCTTTATGATGAGGACCCCACCAAGCACACTCAGCATGGCCTCCAGCTCTTTTGATGGCTGCCTGCCACCTGTTACTTAATGTGCCCAGCCCAGCCTTGTGAACACTGCAGTGCCTGGCGTCGCATATGTGTCCTCCCCAGCTCTGTGCATAGAACGTGCAGCCCGGGAGGCCAGATTGCAGCTACAGGGCACTATGTGCCACAGAGGTGGGAAAAGGGATTGGCTGCCGCTCAGCAACATGTGGCAAATGTCACACGAAGCCCGCTGACTCTTCTTGTGACTGCAAAACACATTGAGAGATGAAATGGCACTCCTCAGCTGCCAAAAAAAAAAACCAACAAAAAAAAAACGGGTAACAAAAGAAGCGAGGCCTCCATATGTTTGTAACAGGAAGTGTCTCACCAGGTGGCAAAGGATCTGCATTTTGTGTACGTGATTTAAAAATGGTGGGGGGGCTGTGGAGATGAGGGCAAAATGAAGGAGGTAAAGAGCTCCAGTGTTTACAAAGCCATTCTCTGTGGGCCTTGGGGTGAGGATACTGTCCAAAAGTCAAGTGTCTGATAATGAAAAAAAAAATGGACCTTAGCCACGGACTTGCTTTTCCACAGGAGACACACTAACAGGACCATGTGTATATATGTCTGCCAAAAAAGAAAGCGTACTCTCTGCCAAACTCCACAGCTCTTAATTTAAAAATTAAAACCCAACCAGACTTGTCTTCTGGTGGTTATTTAAAATGTCCACTTAAAGGAATGACAGCTCCCCTCGAGGGAGCAGCAGGGTACAGAGGGAGCAAGTGTCCACAGGTAGTCCGGACAAGTGATGCCCAGGAAAACCAAAGGCAGCTCCAGCAGCCTCTGGAGACGAGGTGAAGAGCAGGTGTTGTTGGTTGCCCCTTGTTGGTCCCGGCCTGCAGGGAGCAGCCTTTGGCGTCTGGACCATTCTAAGAATCAGACACGGCCTTATTATGTTGTTGACGGCAGTGGCCTTTTCTGAGCCTCAGTTTGTTCATTTGTCAAAAGCCAAGTTTGGACCGAGTTATCTCCTAGATGTCTTCTAAGAAAGATCTGAAATATCTGTGTTTCATTAAAACCCAGAGGGGCTCATTAGTAGGAGATGTAGAGTAGTATAGTGTCCCTCAGCATATATATTTGTAGGTGTAGATGTAAACATACACCTACTATTCACACACATACACCCCTCTACTGGTATTGACTTTGTGTGTGTGTGTGTGTGTGTGTGTGTGTGTGTGTGTGTATCTACATGTGTGTATGTATATGTGTGTGTGCATGACTTAACAGTGTTATAATGTAGATCAGAGTTCTGATCCTCTTTCTTAGTGGCTGGTGACAACCCACGGCCATCACTATCAAGACCACCTGCTGCTCTTTGGGGGGTCTTTCTCTGTCCTTCTCTGAATATCAGAGTGACTGTTTATGATCTTTTTTGCTGTTGTCACAGCTTTTGAGATGCAGAGCATTCTGTTCTTATACCAGTGATTTGTCATTTCAACCCCAAGGAAGTTTTGACTCCACATTTAGAAATATAAAATTGTAATTGGAATACCAGCAACACAGATGAATTTCTTTTAAGAACAGTTTTCTAGAACAGAATTTATGAAGCTAAATTTTCTGACGAAAGCGTTGAAACCATTTCAAATTTTTCTTTATTTAAATGAAAACATTTTTATTGAGACTACTTATTTTCCGTATAAACATTGAAAGAAAAGTTTGAGTCATTGATTGGTTTTCATTCTTATCAAATCTTACTATTATGATGTTTGCATAATTTCTAAGTCCGTTTTCCCTGATTTCAGTTCGTCATGGTATTTTTATTTTGTTTTTTCATCATTGATATTCATCCAGGTTATTCAATCATTTCAGAATGGATTAGATCGGCGAGGTAACATTTTAGAGCTGGAACAAATTTTAGATCTAATTTTCAAGATGAGGAAACTGAAACCCAGTGGTTAAGTGACTGTCCCCAAGTCTTCATGTCGGAGCTGTGATTAGTTTCCAGGCCTCCTGGCTTCCGGTTTTCTGCTTCACAGGGCTACCCACCTGTGAAATGATGGATTGGCAGCAGTCTGCTAATATAGTTAAAACGGAGCCTGCATCCGTGTCTGCCAGAATGACAGAAGACCTGAGGAGCAATGCATTTCATATTTAGTGTTCGCCCTGAAGTCACATGCATGTGCCCACACCCTGTAGACAGACAGAGGGTATCAAGGTTTCTTAGAAGTAGTAGATCTTAGTAGATGGTGAGGCCAGGATCATCCACTATTAAGAAGAGTTATGGCTTTATCTGAGAACTTTTGATATAAATAAAAGAACAGATGCTAAAATTGGCTAAAATGAACAGAGAAAAGATGGTGGGCAGAGCCCATGGGACAGGTCATGGGCAGAACATAGTCTAGTTTTTAGTTTGGAGCTTGGAAAATGAAAGTTGGGAAGGAACCTGGAAAGGGAGCGTGTGACCTCAGGGGTTGGCAAAGGGGCGAGTGTTCGTTGTGTAAGCAGTGGGGAACCACTGAAGGTTTGGAGTATTTAAAAAAATTTTTTTTTACTGTGGTAAAATACAAAACATAAAATTGACCATCTTGCCCATTTTTAAGTGTACCGTTCAGCGGTATTAAATACATTCGCATGCGACCATCACCACTTCCCATCGCCATAGTTCTCTTCATCTTGTGAAACTAAAACTCCGTCCCATTACATACCAACTCCCCACCCCGCTCCCAGCCCTGAGCAGCCCCCGTTCTATTTTCTGTCTCTGTGAATTTGACAACTCTAAGCATCTCATGTAAGTGAGGCAGACACTACTTGTCGCCACGGAAGGTGTGTAAGTGCATTTTCCAAGCTGATCTTTGGGAAGTTTCAAATGGCAGCAAGAGGATGAACTCGGGGTGGAGAGAGGTCGGGGGAGGGGTATCCCTGGGAAACAGGGCGCACGTGGAGAGCTTTATTGGAAGAAGGTTCTCACCCTACTTCCTGAGACTGCCTTCTCCACGGCTGAAACAGAGGTCAGGGGGTAAGCTTCGGAATGTCCCGGCTGTGAGGACCTATCCCTGTTTGAGAGATGGCGCTTACTGGCATGCTGGTGACATCCCAGCACTCGCCCTGGGCATCCACAGCAAGCACCTCCAGCCCTCCCCCCCTCCGCCCCCGAAGCCCAAGCCCTGGGCCATGACTTACACCTGGGCTCTGATGGGCTTTGGCTTATGGAGCCCACAGGCCTGTAGTCTGTGACCTCCTCAGGGGGCATTTTCCTGAGTCCCCAGTAGGAACCAGACCGTCAGCTAGAGGTTACGTCCAGATGAACCGGACAAGGGAAGGAGCCCACCGCCCTCAGGGCCTGGCTTCTCTGCAGGTTCATGACCAGCAGGTGTCTGGCACCACGAGAGGAAGGCAGACTGTGGAGTTAGACAGACCCGGTTTGGGTTTCGGGTTCGTCGCTTACAAGCTTGGGCTGGTTCCTGGTCCTGAAACTCTGAGCCAGATCACTTACTGCGCAGGAGAATTTAGAAGGCTTCAGGCCCATCGTCCGCCCCGTACTTTTTTTATTCACAGTTTTGTGGGATGCTTGCTCGTAGCTCCCTTGTAAATTACGTGATTGTATCTACTGACTTATACATGAGGAAACAGAAGTTTCACCTGAGGAACTTGCTCCAGGCTTCCATGGCGATCCATCTGACCACCCAAATGGACCCTCCCCCTGCACCACAGTCCCTCTGCCTGAGGGCGCAGCGGAATGGGGACGATGGGACACTCTGGTGGGCTGGAGGGCGGCTACAGGTCTGCCTTTGGGGTGTGTATGTGGCGATGGCAAAGGTGGAGGTGGCCAGTCCTTGGCAGCAAGTCCAGTGCACGTGGAATGATCTGTCTCCTGAAAGAAAAGGGGACTGCTTCCAAGAAGGAGGAGGATGGAGAGAGTACCCTGTGCAGCCAGAAAGCGTAGCCTCCGCTTCCTGAATGTGCTTTCTCTAAATCTCACATTAGCTTTGTTTTGTTTCTTTGACTACATACAACAACAACAACAACAAAAATGGAGAAAAGAATAACCACAGTCCTCGGAGCAGAGGGCAAGGTTGGATAGGATGGGAATGTTTCCACCGATAATCCACAGAGGGAGTGACAGACGGCTGGCTACTTGCCTTTCTTGGACTTCCCGCTGACTATTTATTTATTTATTTTTTTAAGAATTTTAACAGCTGTGGGAGCATTGGGAACTATTTATGAAGGAAATAGCAGTTCCAGAAAGGTCTTCGGCGAGTTCTTGATTGCACTGACAAACATCGCAATAAGCGAAGAGCACTAAACGCGACTTTTGCGTTCGCCTGAGAGAGGATGAGAAGTTAAGACAATATTTAATAGAGAAGAGTAACTGTTAAACGGATTTGAGAGAATGATTACCAAATGCAGCTCATTCCCCGGGAAGACGCTTTGGCTTCCTTACAGAAACCGTTCAACAGCATCTTCAGCTCTCTCCCCATCTGTTCCTTTCTGCAGGGAGGGAAGCTGTGATTTGTAGGTTCTTTGTCTCCATCTCCTAGACCTCGGGAAAGTTCTGTCCATTTCTGGGATTCAGACTGTGGGCAGAAAACCAGAACATAGCAACCAAACCACACCCCCACCTCCCGAATAATGACACTTGCTATCTATCATCAAGGAGTTTCATGGCAGTCACAGGTTGGGTTCTCCAAAGCAGACATTGAAGCAAAGTTTAGGGTATGAGATGTTTATTAGGGATCGGTAGCTGTGAAAGTAAGGGGCAGGAAGCCAAACTGGCGAGGAGGGAATCGAACTAATACAGACCAGATAAACCTTGGCCAACCACACAGGGAGTTCTAGAGAGTATTTTCTATCAATGTCCCACATTGGGCCAAAATGACCAGGCCTTTATACCTTCACCTCACTCTGTCACCAAATGGTTCTGCCCCAGGGCAGGCATTGCCTCGGGAAAGGCTGCTCTCTGCAGCCGAGGCAGACCCCGAGGAAGCTGACAGCTGAAGCCTGTCTGCTGACTGGCTCCCTGCCACGGGCAGCAAGTCCATCCTTGAATCTGATGGTCCATCTCCACATCCCCACAAAGCCCACCCAGGGGGCAGGGGGCAGCAGCAGAGGCTGGGGATCTGCCGAAGACCACAGGGGATATCCGTCTTCCCTTTTTTTGCACGATGTAGGCTTTTACCTGAGCTCTCAGTGTAATTATATTTCCTATCTGCATCAGAAAGACGAATCAGCCTTGCTTTTCAATTCATAGCAAAAGTCCAAGATAGGAACATCCAGAAAAAGAATAAAGAACTGGCAGTAATTTTTTTCAGTGATTTGTTGTGGCGTTAAGAAATCACACCAAAACTTAATGCCTTACCACAGTGACAACTTATTAATCCTCACAGTGATGTGGGTGGGATGGGATTGGCTGGATGGTTCACCCGAGGTAGCCCAAGGTCACATGTGTGTCTGCTTTTAGCTGGGAGTTTGGCGAAAGCTGGAACATCCAGGGTGATCTCCTGTCCTTCAGCGCTCTCCCCAGGTGGCCTCTAACCATGTAGTGTCCTGGCCTGCAGTGTCAGGTCCGCAGCATGGTGGCTAGTCCCCCAAACTGAGAAGGGAAAGAAGCCAGTCCTTTTTAAGGACAGGATTCATATGCCCCAGAATATTATTCCCATTGCATTCTCTGGGTCAAAGCAAATCACGGAGCAAGGCCCGATTTATCGCGATGGGAAGGATGGCAAAGAACTTGGGACCATTGTTAATCCACTGCACCTTCTAAGTCAGTTTCAACCCTTATAAATATAGATCCCCAGGCCCCATCTCCAGGTAGCTGACTTTATTCATCTGGGGTCGGACCCGAGTGTCATCATTTAAACATCTTCTGGAATTTTAACGAGTAGCTGGTTTAGAGCAACGCTGGAACTGTGATGTCGTTTGTCCCTCTACCGATACCAAAATGGCCTTCATCTTGCAGGAGCGCTGTGCGGCTTATATTTGGATAACTTCCGTTCCGCCCCTCTGAAGTGTCTTCTAGGTCCTGACCTATGTTACTTACTTCCAGGCCAACTAGAAACGTGAGAAAACAGCTTGGCTTTTCACAAACCAGCCATGGAGCTGGAGCATCACATGTAGTAAAAGTGCCCTGCTGTCCAGAGTGTCTACCGGTGGGACTCTGGTCCTCCGAAATCTTCAACCTGAACCCGACGCTCAGTTTGAGACCTCAGTCTCTGCCGTGCATTGTAGGTTCAAAAATGGCCTCTGTTCTCTCAAAATACCGATAGACCGTCGGTAATTTAGACTCGGAGAAAACCTCTTTCATTTGTTCAAAACATGAGCTTCCTTTTCCCAGCAGAGGTTTGTCCTTTACTGAAATGACATGGTCCTCGGTGCCAAGCCTTTAGGTAGTTATGTGTCTTTGTCACTTTGCAGCAAAGAGACAACTGGACCAAGCAGGGTCTATTGATTGTAAACGCAGCCCAGAGCGGGTCTCAGCTAAGATGCGGTCCACCAGGCACAGTGAACTCGTTTCTGGATATTAATTACTTATTATCTGTGGCCGGATAGAAATTAATCAAATACGGTAATGAATTGATACAATTAATTCCCCGTCAAAGCCAGAATAGAAATGCATTGATTTGGAATGCAGCCTTATCAAGAGTGAACTTAGTACTTCCATTAGGCACTGTTAGGTTTTTAAATAGGGATTCCTAATGCAGCCTCAGGGCCTGTGGTTAGGATCCAAGGGGTCAGTGAACTCAGAAGAGAAAAAAACCCGCATCTTTATTTTTACTAACCTCTAACCAAAACAGCATTTCCTTCCATTATGAATTATGAGATTTAGCATTTCCTGCCATTATGAATGCAGGCGACAAATCACAGCGGCACTAGCAGGGCCTTTGACTTTGTCACCAATAGAAAGCAGAAACATTTCCATATAAAAATGTGCGCCATCGCAAATAGCTTAAAACAGCGTTTATGACCCCCCACTACAAAATTATAGTAATAATCAGGCCTGTGGTTGCTTTTATTGAATGTGTTCATACAGAACTATATATCTTACTATATCACGAGTTTGTATTTGTTTTAAATTGATAACTTCAATGTAATGGCTTCCTTTGTAATCTACTTCATTTATATATATGTTTTATTTATATATGCACATATCTAATATGTTATATGTGGACTAGAGGACACTTTACTAAATGTGATGCTTCAGATCAATGGCTGGTTTGTTAAGATGATATATAAATATTTATATAGGGTTTATTTAAAAACATTAGACAGCCGTAGGGGATCATAGCAGAAAAGGACCAAAAACGCTTTTTTGTATTTGACTATTTGAATTGTTAAAAATAATGTATAGACCCTCCCCAGTCCAAACCATAGACCACTTTTGGGGACCCCAGATGGAGAAGTTATGAGCTTAGCCATCAAGTAGACTTGAATTTTCTTTCTAGTTCATTACCTCGGCGATTCTAACTACTTTTTCTACCACCACACGTGAGTAACGTTATACTACAGGGATTAAGAGACTGGATGCTATGTTTAACCTGGGTCAGCTCCCGGCTCTGCAGCTTCCCAGCGGTGTGGCCATAGGCAGATTATAAATCCTCTCCAAGATGTTCCTCATCTGTGAAGTGGGGATAATATTAATACCTGCCTCTTTTGCGGGGGGATTACTATTTAAGATTAATCGAGATAAAGCTTATACATTACTTGGCACTCTATCTGGATCCCAGTCAGCATGTAATAAATATTTATTCCCACTGCTTTCCTCGATGTCTCCTAGCATTGATCTGTTTTCACAGGGCAAGAAGGTCCCCACTTGTGTAAGAGGGTCCTTCAGAGAGGCTGTGCTTTAAAGACTTAGATGATGAAATGGGCTAAACATTGTTTATCAGATAGGCCTGGACCTACTGCAACTATGTCTAGTTTTAGCTTCACCGTAACAAGGGAACTGTCTCGGTGAGCGGTGGAAGAGGGTGGAGAGGGCAGGGGAGGTGTTCCACATTTGGCCACATGGCGGTCCAATAACAGTAAATACAAGTGGCCAGACTGAATGTTTCTAAAGCATTAGATTCCTTCTAAATTGAATAATAATCTGAACCACCCCTGTTGACAACAAGGAAGCCTCCAGCCTTTTTTTTTTTGTGTTAGTGTTTTTCCATTTGTCCTCAGCTTCTAACATATGGAAACAAGGATGAGGGGAATATAAGAGGTTAGATTTAGAGAGTCAAAAACAATCTAGCAAAAACAAAACAAAACAAAACAACCAAATATTTGGCAACATGCTCTTCTGCTGCCCAGCATGGAGTTGTGGGTGTTTGTTTTTGTTCCTAATATTTATTTTTTTGTGCAGCAACCAGAGTCCCAAGATTTAGATTCTGGCACCAACACTGTCTTCTCAGAGCCGTCTACCAGAGAGGGACTGCCCATTTTTGCCTTTGTTTCTCTTTGGTTGCTTCTCCATATCCTCCGCACTTACTGTTTTCAGACATATGGCTCCTCTCATCATCTCTGTGTTGGGCGGAAGAAAAAAGCGAGACAGAGAACATGTTACATTTCTTACAAAGATTTATTTTTGTGAGTTTGACAGCTTTTATTTTCTTTTTATTTTTAAAATTAGAACTTGAATAATAACCAAAGAATATGTAAAATACTTGTGTAAAATAAAACAAACAATGGTAAATGAATACCCTTGCACTGAGCAGCTAGTTTAAGAACTACAATGAAGCCAGGAGCTTGCCCTCCCCGATTTCACCCCATCCCTCATTGCCCCTGGAGGTAAATCACTATCCTGGATTATGTTTTCAATCATCTTTCCCTCCCCCTTTTTTCTTAAAAAAAAAAAAAAAGATTAATAGTTTTACTATAGATATATAACTCCATAAACAGTATTTATTTCTCATATATAATTTTAGAGATAGAAATTATCTGTGTATATTTTGTAATAACATATCTTTGCTATTTAATTCTTTGTGCAATTTATCCATATTGACATGTTTAGTTGTGCTCTATTCTTTTTCATTGCTGCATACTATTCCATTGTAGAATTATATCACCCGTCGATTCCACTACTGGTGGATATCTGGGTTGTTTCTAGTTTTTTCCTACTATAAATATTGCTGCTGTGAACATTATTACATATATCTCCTTGTGCCTTGTGCAAGAGTTTCTCTAAGAATAATGCTTAGAGGTGGAATTGATGAGCTCACTTAGAGGTGGACTTGATGAGCTTCAACTTCATGAAATAATGCCAAACTGCTTTCCACATCGATTGGTTTCTTGCCAGGAATGCATAAGAGTCCTGGTTATTCCACTGTCTCACCAACTCTTGGACTTGCCTCTAGTCATCTTCCCTGGGCTTGTTAAATCAAAGTGGGGCTTAATGTTTTTTTTTTCCCTCATCTAACATTCACGACTTGCCTTATTTTCTCTTGCTGTCTTCCCCACCTTCTTCTCTGGCTACCATCACCCTGACATACTATAGCATCTACACACAATGCAAGGGTGACATGAACGTGTCATATCTAAGTCTTGGTGCTGCTTTGGTTGTGTGAATGCATTTTTTTCTTTGGGAATGTCCTGTGTCGAGGCTGGCTATCAAAATATTTAGCTTAAAAATATTATAAATGTATTCCTTCAACACCGACTCATCAGCAGTGGCTCAGATAAATTTCAACTTATTCCTTGGACTCGCAGGCAAGCCCTCAACCACTGGAAGAACCTGAATCATGTTCTAACACAGTATAAGAGCCTCACTTCATTCCATTTTAGTTGAAATAACAAGGAAGTAAAGTGACTTAGCCTGTCGCTTTGCTGTGAGTCTTACCAGAAAATTAAGAAAAAAACAGTAATTGGCAAATATTACTCACCCAGTTCCTTAGTTGGCATTTCTCACATCTGCTTTATAATATCCTTCTCAGTGCCCTGATTTTATTCATTTCCTAGTGTTTGAGACAGAAACCACAAAGAATTACTTAAAATGAAAAACACTGATTTTCTACAACCCAATAAAAAGTACAGCATTTTAGGGATACTGAAAAAAAAATGATGACTCCCCTACATTATAAATTTTAAAATGAAACAGTTTTTGCCTTGTAGTGTTTGTTTTTTTTTTTTAAAGAAGCACAGGTTTTAAAAGCTGCCATTCAAGAACACTCTGAAGATTGTTTTCAGCTGTCGTTTAAACTTTTCTCCTCTTCCAGGAGCTTCCTAGCTGGTCTTCACTAGTCTGTCTCCCCCCTCTCCGATCTACCCTCCTCTCTGTGCTTTTCCCAAAATGCAAGTCTGATCATGTTTTCCCCTCGTTTAAAACTTCTCACCGACTCTCTGCTACCTGCAGGATAAAGTCCAGTCTCCTCATAGAGAATAGGGAAGATGTTTGATCTGGCCTCGGCTTCCTTCCCCTGCCTGAACTCTCCCTCTCCCTCCTCCTCAATTAGAATTCTGAAAAGCAAAACGAAACACCTTATGGTGACCTCGCTGGGTTGTCAGCCAGCAATTCCCTCGGGATGCCCTTCCCTTTCTCATCAGGCCCTTTCCACTCCTCTGACTGCCTGGAAAACCGCACCTGCCTTTCACAGCCAAGCTTCAGCATCACCTCCAGGAAGCCCTCTTCCTCCCAGAACACCTCCTTCTCTGCACCTCTCTATCCATGTACCTCTCCTATTGCGTATAGCACACTGGGGGTTCGTTTAACTCTTTAGTTGCCTTCCTCCCCCGTTTGATGCTGAGCTCCTTGAGGACAGGGATAGTATATGATTTATCTTTGTAGCATAGCTCCTGGAGGTCAGTAAAAGTTCATCATATTAGAATTAAAATAGAACTGGCCTCGACCTCATGCCTATACGTGTGTGTGTGTGTGTGTGTGTGAATACTACAGTTATCAAGGAATGCTGTGGTTGCTCACCAACTGTACACACCACAATGTCTTCTAGGAAATAGACTAGCCATGTGAGATAATGAATAGTTCAAAACAATGCAAACTAAAGGATGCATT
Organism: Macroglossus sobrinus; assembly: GCA_004027375.1. NCBI lineage: Eukaryota > Metazoa > Chordata > Mammalia > Chiroptera > Pteropodidae > Macroglossus > Macroglossus sobrinus. Next base: position 97,282 of record PVKZ01003034.1, read on the forward strand.
GTTTATGTCAGCTGAAGACTATTTCCTTTTCGTGTTACATGGGAGAAAAAAGAAATAGTCTAGGAAACAAATTTATGGAAGGAATTGTAGAAGTTTTATTATGTCAGTAATAGTGTATCCTCTCTTTTGAAAAACTTGAAATCTTGGTATTTGGATTTTTCCCCTTTTTTTTAAAAAAAAGTTTTCTTCCTGAAAACAAAGGAAATAATAAACAATAGCAACTCCCAATTTTACTCTGATTATTTGCCAAGAGTCCTCTTAGTTAGTGTGGTTCTTTTTCATTAAAGAGGACCGATTAGCATAAAAAGAATACTTCTAAATTAAGCTACTTAAATATGCACTTAGCTAATACTCAGGGAGCTAATTTATTGTATGATTTAAAATATAAATTGGATAGCAGATCTATTTACTAAGGTATAACAGCTAGGCGATGATGCATAATTTTCTCTTAGCTGTTGAGTGGTTTTTTAATAATCTATTGAAATTTAATAGAAAACCATTTCATTATGGGAAGTGAATAAATGCTAAGAAGACTAACATTTAAAGTATTATTCACACGTGGAGGATGGGTTTTAAAAAATTAATCACATCTGAGGAACAAAAGGGGTTTGCTCTATAAACAGTAACTTTGTGTTGTTTTAAATGGAAGAGTACCCAGATTCCCCAAATTGCTTGTGGGAATGTTACACAGAGCCAAAGAATAAACATGGTGGAAGGTGGAGCAGGGCAGAGAAATGAGCACTGCGATGGGACAAAACAAAATTACGTTCAGTTATTGCCACGTTGTCATCTGGACTGAGGGCCCTGCTTTTGCTTTGCACAGTCTTTGGCTTGGTGGTAATCACTGTGTGTCTTGCTTCATTTCAACAAATGGCACCATAACAGGTTCTGTATCCTACATTCCTGGAACCTAGGGACGTTTGCCAAGGCCAAGGTCCCCTTAGGCCATGAGTCAGGAACACAGCTGAATCTAGATCCCTGTCTGGCCGGGAATTGTCCTAAACAGGCCAGCTCTGCAGCATGTCAGAGGCTCTGACACTAGATAGATGCCCATGAGTGTGTGGTGTGGTCTCGAGACTGTTCTTGCCAATGACACTCGAACTCAGTGGGGTCGCAGGGATGGATGCAGGTGACAGGACCTTCTTGTCTTTCTGCAAATATCTGAAACCTGGCCCCCCTGATTTCCCTAGCCCAGGTTTCAGAGAAGTCTTAGGCCTTACAATTTATCCACTTGAATGGATGTTTCTTGGATGTGTTTTGGGAAAGAGGAAGGCTGCCCGAACATTTCATCTCTTTTTTCCCAGGAGAGCCACCATGTCAGAGAAACAGTGGCCTGAGGAGACAGTGGCTTGGGAGTGGGGGCGGGGGGACGCTGATCTGCAGTGTTTGCCCGTTTCTGTGATGTGAGTGCTCCCACCGTAGCTGTTTTCAGGCTACCGACGTGACGTCGCTCTGGGTGGAGTGAGGCAGCAGTAGTGCGCATGCGTGCGAATGAGCCCCAGCGAACCGCTGCGGGAGCCAGACCACGTCGCTGTTTGCAGGAAATCAAACCTCAGCACGTCGGCCGGTTCCCGTTTCCATGTTACCCCCGAAGACAGGGAGCGAAGACAGTGAGGGAGTCAGGATCCAAGTGCTCAGAACACTCTCGGCAGGTAGCATTTGCCGCTATAACCTCTGCCCTCCCCTCCCCAGGCTCACTCTGTCCTCTGAAAGAAAACCACACGTGCAGATCGTAAAGTCAGACATGGAGTCAGGGTAATTAACGAACCGGATTGTGCTTTTTTTTTTATGTCAAATACAAAAACTGGACATGGAGAAAGTAAAGTTTCGATTACTTTTTAATTCCATCCCATGTATGTTGTGAAGTGGCTTCTTAAAAGGCGAAGAAAGAACAGTTTCCTGTCATTCTGCTAAGATAAGTGAGGCCTCCTTTGCCCGACATTTCCACGTGGGGCGAAGACCCCGTGGGCATTGCACGTGGTGAAGGAGGTGGAGGGAGGGATGGGATGGGCCACCGAGGTGGCAGGCTTCAGGGATGAAATTCACTCTGGCTAGGGAAGCTAGACGGGGCTGAGCTCATATGCAAGCTACTTTCTTACTTGAATTGGGGTGTTTCCCATGGGAAGGAAAGATTCGTATCATGGAAATAAAAGAAGCCTGGAAGAGAAATATTCTCCCTTCTGAAAACTATATTGCAGTCCTTTCTTTCTGAAAAAGTATAGTAATGAATTTTGTATTGATTGTAACTTATGCTCTTCCTCTGCTCTTAAAGGGAAAAAATATTCCTTTGACCATAAAGATAATAGTCGTATGATAATAGTTGCTTGAGAGCTTATTGTTTGTCTCTACGGCACGTAGTGCAAGCTTAATTCATATCTGTAGACGGAGTGCCGTGTAACATTTTATATGCAGTATCTCTTTGCCGTCTCACAAAAAATGAAATATTCTTAGCGTGCCCAACCTTACTGAATTGCCTGGTACTTTTTCAGTTTTAGTACTGAAAGTCCTATGGTCTCAGAAGCTCCACCGTCCTGGACAGATAGGGACAGCTGGTCACCCTGATTCTTATCTCCATTTTACAGATGAGAAAGTAGAGGCAGCTAAGTCACTGTGCCACAGGCACAGAGCTGGGCTCCACCCCAGACCTGCTGAACTGAATGGCGTGCTCCTATGGACTAGTTTGACACATGCTATTGTGGCATAGTCAGAAGCGGAAACCCCAAATGACAGTGTTGTTGCAACTGATTAAGAAAGATGGTGCATCTAAGAAGCTATGTGACAGCTCCAGAGTATATACCACTGTGATGGCTACATGTGGGTGGGCTAAAGCAGCTTCCCCCTCCTGGTCAGTTATCACTTGCTCCACTAGAACTATATAAAGGTCAATCTCAGGGCATTTTCCCTGGGGATTATGGAAGCAACTCTGAACCTGGATCTCTGCTTTTTCTTATCTTTTTAAAAGTGACTTGCCTCATTCTTTGTTAGGAAAGTGGCTACTAACAAGCTCTGGTTTGCTTTTTGTTCTCCTTCTCAAGTATCTTTTCTTGTTAGTACGTATTTCATTTGAGTGCATGTTTACTTTTTTTCTACTTATGGTTGGCGTAAGATTCCATAAAGGTGGAATAGAGGAAAATAGTAAAAGAAACCGTAACAAACAAGACGCTCTTGAGCGTCCTCATCGTTTTGTAGGGAAAACAAGAGCTATAAATCTGTCCTCTGTCACCTGCCTCCCCAACCTGCCTCTTCTTTCTTGGTTGATACCACCACCCCTTGCAAAGCTGCCCATGTGGAAAAGCTGAAATGGGGAGAATTTGTGTGTTTTGGTAGGGGATGGGGAAGTTTGGCTTAACCTTTGTATCTAATAATCACTAATTTAATTGCTTCCCTCTAACATCCCTCCTCTCCTTCCCCTTCTCACCATCTGTCCTAGGAGCCTCCTGAACAGCTCGTCTCCTAATTTACTTCCTTGCCCCTTCCAAATCAGCCCCCTCATTACATATTAAGTTATCTTTCTATAATGCAAATACGAGTGTATCACTACCCTGACCATATATAACCCTCTAGGATATATATATATATCCAAAGTAGGCAAACTGATTTGAGACAAAAAGCAGATCAGTGATTACCAGAGACAGGCAGGGAGCAGAGAGTGGGTAGCCATTGCTAATGGGTGTGGGGTTTCTTCTGGGGTAATTAAAACATTCAGCAACGAGACAGTGCTGACGGTGGCACAGCATTGTGAATGTGCTAAATGCTACGGCGTTGTTCAGTGGAAAACGGTTAGAGTGGCCATTTTATTTTCTGTGGGTTTTAACACACACCCCCACATATCCCATAGGACAAGGCCCACGCATCTCTGCAGCATGTCATGTGGGTTTACTTGTTTCCCCCGCCCCTGCCCTGTTTTCGCTCTAACCCTTCGTAAACGGAACCGCTTCCAGCTCACGGCCCGTGCCGTGAGTTCCGCGCCCGCCACTTCTGCAAGTTTGTGGTCCACAGCACATCACTCCCCTCACCCCACCCAACCCTGTCTGTCCAGCAGACCCCACCCACACCCGACTGTCCAGTGATCTGCTCCTCCAAGGCCCCCATGGAATCCCCCCCGCCCCTGACAAGTTGACATCACCACACTCATGGTGAATGTCCCTCTGTATTTCATCATCTAAAAAGGCACAACCAGGGAACCTTTCCTGCCGGGTCCGCGTTCCTAGTGCCAGAGAGAACTGTGTCGTCCGTCTTCTAAAAACCAACGGGGATCGAAGCTTTAAAGTGTTTCGTGCACCCTTTTAAAAGGCGCGACTCGTGTGTGACACGCTGGAACAGCGGGAGCCCACGAGCGTAGCAGTTCCGGCTCTAGTGGGGAAACAGTCTCTGATGAGAAGGCCTTTCTCTCCCGGGAGGCTTGAGATTAGTCTGGTCACATTTAAATATGGAATCACAGCCCCGCCACATTTTCTTGCACACCTCTAAGAACTAGAGAGTGGTCTGTGCCCTTGACTTGTGAGCGATGAGCAGCTTGGCTCTCAACCACAGGGTGGGGGGTTATTTTCAGCACTCAGATTTGTTTTCGAGGTTCGTATCAGTCAAATGCTATAGGTGAACTCGCTGGAGAATGTGCTGTGAGAATCTGCGGCACATGAAAGAGACTTTGCTCCTAAATGGACTTTCCTTTCCAATCTTAACGACACCGTTTATGATGTCATTTGGTCATTGCATATGGCAGCTCAGAATTGGACCGGGGGTCAGGTGGGTCACTGAGGATAAGAATTGCGATACTCTATCATGTCTTCTTCACTTGATTATCATGGACATGTGTGTGTGTGTGTGTGTGTGTGTGTGTGTGTGTGTGTGTGTGTGTAAACACCAGGAGAGCAGATGATCAAGAAGAAATACAAAAAGGTGAGGTCATAAGTAGGTGTTAAACAAATGTCTATTTGTATTCTCCATCAATATAAACAGAGGATTGCCTAGTTTGTCACCAAATGGTAAGTTCTCCCAAGCAGTGGTTCTCAGAGTAGTCTTTGGACCAACAGCATCAGCATTCCCTTGGAACTGATGGAAATGCAAATTCTTAGGCCCTACCCTGAACCTTCAGAAGTGATATATCAAGAAGTGAGGCCCAGCAGTCCATTTTAACAAACTCAAATAATATAACACAGTTTCGAGTTTGAGAACCAGTATTTTAAACACATTCTTTAAGCCAAGATTTTTTTATACTAATGTGGGAACATCATATTCTAGGGGAGTCAGTTCGGTACAAACATTTTTATCATGGATTTTGAATGAAGGTGCTTGTCGGGGGAATGACAATGGCTGATAGTTTTTGAGTACCATCTCAGGCCAGGCACTGTTCCGTGGGCTTTATTCCATTAGTTTCTCACACAGTTCACAACTATCACAGAAGCAATGCTTTCTTCCCTATTGTGTGGTTATGTGTTAGGCTTGGAGAGGTTAAGTTACTTGCCTGAGGTCACACGGCTTGCTGTGCCCTGAGTCGCACTCCTGTACTCTGCCTCCTGAGCCCAGTCCGTGGAGAGCCAGCCTAGTCCCCCATTCGCTGCAGCTCTGGCCCAGGAGACAGGGTGACCTTAGCTCCTGGGTCTTCAATTTATTGGTGTTCCGGACCATTGCTGCCAAACTCATTTCCAGTTGAAGCAGCTGGGTTTTGTCATAAGCATGACTTCGTTAAGTGTCCTCAGCTGAGCTGAGGTTGCATAAAAATCACTCATCAGATTCCTGTTAAGGCCAGAGATTTGGAGGGGAATTTACAGGAAGGGACTTCTAGCCCGAGAGTAGGGGGGCAGCAAAGGTTTTCCTGCAGAGTCGAATGAAGGGGATCTTGTCACACATCTGTTCACTTTCCATCAGTGACAAAGTGTAAGACATATTGGATTTCCAGATGCAAGCCTGAACAGAAATGGTAGGTAGGGTCCACTGTCATTACAACAGGGCACCGATGACCTTCAATGGAGCGTAACATAAAGCAGGTGTTTCCAATCGCGTATGAGGAGTGAGTCCGATCTCACATGTGTAATGGTGCTCTGCTTCTCTCCCCTACCTCAGAGGGCTGTCGAGAGGTGGGTGAGATGTTCTGTGATTAAGCTAGAAAATGTGGTTTCAAGAGTGAGGAACTATTGTACAATGACTTGATTAAAAACACTGGTGTTTGCGTCAGAAGCTGGGGTTCTAGCTAATTCTCTCACAGTTGTATGACTTGGACAAGCCACCTGATAGCTCCAGGTAGCTCAGTCTCCTTGATGCTGAATGATGCTCTCTGCAGCTGGGCAGTACGCTACTTGGGTATCCGTGAGCTGCAAAGTAAATTTTATCTCATAACGTTGATCCCGCTGACCTCACAGCAAGGGTGTGCATAAGATGGTGGGTGTTAGTGAGTGGTTAATAGAATTCATGCACTATGCAAATATCTCTGTAATTTTTTTCCTGCCTCAGTTCCCTTCAGACTGAAGCAGGTAAAGCGAGCACAGCCTCCCGTGAAGGGCCTTGTCAAAGGGATCTTTGCCAATTGTGATGCAGCCGCTAGAAGTTACCAAATGTCATTCTTTCTCTGTATGTGCTCACTCACCTCGCCTACCACGAGCTCCTATTTGTCCTCCATGTGTGCCACAGGACATCACAGGACACATTGATCTCCCAACATTCAGTGTTCGTCCTTTCCTTGTTGGTAATGAATCATGAAAGCTTCCCCTTGTCCTCTACTTGGGACATGCGCTAAAACTAGAGGCTTTCCAAGTTCAGAGACCAGTCCCTTTTCTGTCAGTGTGGAGCCTAGCACAGGGCCGACCCCTTGTAGGTCTGAAGTCATGTGTGGGTCTGAAGTCACCTCAGCTATAGATGTTTTAAGAATGGTTTATACGGCCTGAGAGGTGACACAAGTGTCCACTGTTACCCTGACTCTTTGAATCTATGCTTAAGACAACTGCATGTCATCATCGTATATCAATTTTGCATAAATTTAGGGGGAATTGTACTGATGTCTCTCTTATTTTAAAATGTGTCTAAGGTGGTTTAATAGATAGATAGTGGGATCCATATGTGAGAAAATAAGTAAAATGGGTATTGATGAGAGAATCTTAAGGGTGAGGATATAAAATTCTTTCAAATTTGCTTTATGTTTGAAATTGTTTCATAGTAAATGTTGAGAAAAAAAGAATTTCTAGTTCTATGCTGCTCAAAGAAATGGCCTTTAAAAATTTCAGGTGGCAAGGATTTTGTGTTGTTTTAATTTTGGAGAGAATCACAATATCCCCTTTATTAATGGTAAAAGCTGAGATAGAAGTATAGCTCAGTGTGGGGACCAAGTAGATCAGTTAATTGAAGGGTGGGATTGGGTAGATTCCTCCATCCAGTTTCAGGCAGAGCTGATGGGAGGTAGGTCTCCAACCTCAGGGCTCTAAGCAGGTAAGAATTATAGCACAGCGTGGGGGAGCAGACAGCTCCCTCCAAAGAGGAAAAAGACAAGGAGGAATTTTCCATTTTTACAGAAGTAAATGATAAACACATCTTTGTGTAAAATGAAATGCTATACAATTTAAAAATTTTAAGGTACCTGTTATTAAAGCTATCAAAAACAACACAATCATCATATCCAAAGGCGTGAATTGATAGAATATTTTCATCTGAATTATAACTTTCCATTTATTTAAGATATCTCAAAATTTTTATTTTTCTTTTGTTTTTCTTCTTAAGGTCATTGTTCGAGGTGGAGGACACATTTTGCCCTATGACCAACCTCTGAGATCTTTTGACATGATAAATCGATTCATTTTTGAAAGAGGGTGGGATCCTTATTGATGGATAAGCTGCTTTCCTGAAAGAGAATGTGAGGGGGGTTAATCTTTAAGAAGAAAATTTTCAAACTGGAGAATCGCATATAAATAAGAAAATTATCTTTTTATATCTGCAGAATGTTTCTCGTCAATAAAAAATTACCCTTGAAACAAGTGTGGTTTTGTTTTTGGGGAGAGATGGTTCGTCACAAAATTAACTTTAAGAAAATGTTATGCATGAGTAAGAATGACATATTTTAACTGAAAAGATGGGGAAGAGATGGATTCTGAGACACCGATTCAGATAGAAATGAACAAATGGGCTGTTTGGGCCTCAAATAAGAATTTTAAATTTCTTCTAAGAGTATGTGAAAGTACAGTAAATGAATAGAGGTGTGACAATATCTCATTCTGTAAATAACAGAAGTTTGTCAGACTGTGATATACAGGTGTTTTTTTGTAAGTATTGGATAAGTAAGTATTGGGTTTGGTAAATATTGGATAAAAACAGCTGAAGTAGCACTCCAAAGGAATGAGTGATGTTAGGGCAGTGGTGGGGAAAGGACCTGGCATGTAGAGTCTTAATGTGAAACACAACTTGGAATTCATTGAAATAGAAATCTTAGATGTAAAAGTGATGATGCACTAATTGATGATAAGCAGAGGATCTTAGAAAACATATTGAGTCTTTGCCTTTCCTTTCTCCTCCTCCTCCTCCTCCTTCTCCTCTCTCTCCTCCTTGTCGTCGTCGTCGTCGTCGTCTTCTTCTTCTTCTTCTTCTTCTTCTTCTTCTTCTTCTTCTTCTTCTTCTTCTTCTTCTTCTTCTTCTCCTTCTTTCTGTTGAATTTTTTGGTTCACTTGTGTTCACATTTCTCAAAGAGCCTACAGGGCACATGAATTATGAACCATTTTTAATATGGGTTTTAAATTCTGTACTTCTTTTAACCTAATAAATAACCACCTAATCTTGTATCATTATTGAAATATCAAAAAAAATTAGATAATCTGACATCAAAATACATACATTTAAAATGTGCATACATTAGTAATTTTCCAACTAAAATATCACATCTTGGTACATATTTCTTATATATGCATCGTGTACTCACATCTCTGAAATTCTACAGTGTGCTTGGCTTTTTTCACATCTTTACTATCTCATGTTACCCATCTCTGAACTGGCTCACTGGGGAGCTAAATTTTAAAAGCCAATGCTTGTTCTGGCTGCAGATATTTTATTGAGTTCTCTTAATGTCTCATTTTGTGTCGAACTTCAAGTTTTTGATCCTCCTTTGTTTTTTTAGACATATTTTTCATTGGGCCCACATACTAAAAGTCATCTAATCAAATATTCTACTCCAAAGCAGACTTTATTGCAGAGAAAACATTGAGGGGGAGTGTGCAAAGTTTTACACATGGCCCCATATGCAAGTTAAAAGAGTTGCATTTGGTCCCATAGATATGAAGTGGAAAGGGTACCCACTGTGGCTGGGAGACCTGGGATCTAGGTCTCCCTAGATCCTGTGTGTGTCACATAAGCACTGGATGTTTTGGAATAAGTCACTTCACTGTACCAGCCTCCCAAAGTCTTAAAGAAGGTAGCCGGAAGAGATGGCTGGACTTCCTTTCAGTTCACATGTCACTGTAACAGTACCTGTTTCCCAAGGATACGACGTCATCCGTGAAATCCATGTATCTGTTCACCTAAGATTATTTGATGTCCCCAAATCGATACGTGGTGCCATTCAGGAGCATGTGCAGAGTGACAAAATCTTCGAGTCACCCCATGTACACGTTGTCAGCCAAAGTCAAATAAAGCTGTACTCTGCCTTCTCGTTGCAGATCTCTTACTAGAAACAGGTTTTGTTTTGCTCAGTCTGTTTAGTGCCTCTTTTTTGTGCTTTTTGCTGGTGATCTTGCTGTCAAAAGGGCTCCTTAAGCATAGACCTGAAGGGCTATCCGGTGTTTCTACGCGCAAGAAGGCCGTGGTGTGCCTTGTGAAGAGAATGCATTAGATAATCTTCCTTGAGGCACAATTTATAGTGCTGTTGGCCCTAAGTTCAATGTTAATGAGTCCATCTATAGTCAATGTTTTCTTTAAACAAAAACACACATAAAACGAACTTATGTATTGACTGGTTGACAAAAAGGCTATGACCAAAGGCCATCTGGAACCCAATCCTGAATCTCCCCTGGAAGTGAGATTCTGAATTCCCTAATTCAGTGTTTGAAAAGACCTTACAGAAAGTAACTATAGCGAACAGAGAGAATCAACTGTATTTACAGAACAGTTGTGGAGGGGCTGACACAGAACAATAGCTCCGTAAATGGAAGCAATAGATGTTGTCCTTTTTATCATCTCCCTGCTCCAGGCACTAGGGCAGTGCAGGGTGGGGAGGTGGGTGTGTGTGGGGGGAGTCAACTTGCCAGGCCTTTCCTGAGCAAAGCCAGCTAACTCTCCCAAGTATGCAGTCCTGCGGAGACCGAATCTGATGGGTATTTTACCTTAAGGAAGAGCAAGTCAGTTCTGAAACTAAAAACAAAACAAAACAAAACAAAAAACCCAAGTCTTTTAATTTAATTAATTTAATTGGAGTGAGTTCTTTGCACAGAAATCTCCAAGTGGCACAACACTCTCTATGAGATGCTCAAGATGATCCATTCAGGTGCCTCTCCCTTGGTCCAGACACAAGGCAGAGTTCTCACGTGACTGCTGTTGGTGTACAGGGGAGTAGTAAGGAGCAGAAGAAAGGCATCTTCTCAGGGTTCTGGGTCCAGTACGTTGCCAAGAATTGCAATTTACATGCCTATAGAAGGTAATCAGTGTGATTAATTCCCTAAACAAAGCCTTAGAATAGTTGGATCTTTTTGATGCTTTGCCCTAGGAAGGAGAATGGCCAGGCAGGTCTCTGGTACTCCTCTCTCAGAGCAGTGTATTTAGAGGAGTCACAGCACCTAAGAATGAGTCATGGGTTCTCACCTTGACAAAAAAAAGAAGAGCATTGCAGATAAGTCATCATTTTCTGTCATAGCAGGTGGCTATTGTTAGTATGTCATCTAGCAGATACATATATTTTTTTAAAGTAAACACACCATCTTTTCTTTCAAGGTAGAAGTGGTACTTTAACAGTAAGAAAGTTATTTCTTTTCAAAAGTAATTTAATCCACAGCAAGAGCGTTTTGAAAATAAACGTTTGAATGTGTTTCCATCTACTGTGTGCACATTACAAAAAAAAAAAACACTTTAAATCAGGAGAAATGTCAACAAACATTTCTGCATAAAAGATAGGATTGAAAAATGAGTGAATAAATCTCAGCTAAAGAAGTATTTCTTCCATTTGGATCCACATATCTCTATAAAGTTTCTTTTTCAGCTCTAATGGACTCTGAAACCAAGTGTCAAAATAAAGTGAACATATAACCAGATATTTGAATTGGGTATTTCACAAAAGGGTAACCCAAGATTTTTCAAACATGACAAAAGCATATTCAACACATTGATCCTATTAAAAATATTAATAATAATATTTTAGCAAAATATTTTGTGCTACTAAAAGTCAAATACAATTTTTAAAAATTAAGTAGTTAGAATTTCATCTTTATTTTATCCTTTTACAGTTTCTATTATAATTAATATTTCATAATGTGAATATTATTTGTACAGCATGATTATACTTTACAAATGAACGAGTAATTCTATTTTTCAGTATATCTTTAGCAGCTTTTTAATGATGGGAGGACATAGCATAAAGGTTCAAAGAGTACTGTTTGGGAGCACAGAAAAAGTCTAAATTTAACAGTGAACTTAAACTTTGACCTGATGTTAAGTTAAAAAAAAAATAGCCCGATCCTGTATGATCTGGGTAGCTAAGCAGGGTTGGGCCTGGTTAGTACTTGGATGGGAGACCATTTAGGAAGAAAAAGTGCTATAGGCATAAATAATAAAAAATAAAGGATTGTAAGTTGACATGGTTTTGCAATCTGTGAGGTCAACCAAGGGTTGCCTCGTCTAAAAAAATTTTAATTTAATTTAAAAATAACATTAAAAAATTAAGGCATCTGCAATGTAGTATGCTTTCATTTTGAAGGAAAGAAAGGAAGAAGGGAAGGAAAGAAAAGGGAAGGAAGGAAGGAAGGAAGGAAGGAAGGAAGGAAGGAAGGAAGGAAGGAAGGAACGAACGAACGAAGGAAGGAAGGAAGGAACGAAGGAAGGAAGGATGGAGGGAAGAAAGGAAATAAATTAGGGCAGGAAGCACGGAAGATTTTTAAAGAACAGGGTATCTCTGGAAAAATAAATAAGAAGCTGACAACAGGAGAGAAGGGACTATGAATTATCTGGCAGGCTAGCTGCAAAAATGACTGGTGGAGGCCTGTTCAACCCCAGCATCACACAGGAAGTTTGTGCCCTGGGATGAAATGCAGCTATCTGCACAGATGTGCTTGCTTTTCCCCGCATACTATAATAGCTATCCCTATTATCATTCTGCAGATTTAAAAAACATTCGGAAAACAAACCTGGAAGTGATTGATTTTGTTGCCCCTAAGACACCGAAACCTAGGAATTGAAAGCAGGCCATGGTGATTTATATCCGCTCGACCCCAAGGAAAGACATCTGTTCAATCATTTTAAAGGGATTGTTGGCAAATTCAGGAGTGTGATGCAGGGCCGTTTGCATTCCCCCGGGCTCTGTGCACTGGAGAAGAGACCAGGCCTGTGGTTGCTGTTCAAATGGATTTAACAGGAAAATTCATTGCATCTAGCCAGGTCTTTTGGGTCAATATTAATCTTTTTCTTAAATCTTTAATTTGCACATTGTTCTTTGTAGGTATTAAGTGAAAACATCCCCATGACCCAATCCCATACCGTACCCGTGGTGACCAATGAAAATTCATCCCAGGCTAAGCTAAGGGAGGATGAACCGGTTACTTTGAACTCAGCACCCAATGGGGCGTGGGGGGGAGACAATTATCCCCCTCCACCCCAAGAAAGCCCGAGTGTTGTTTCTAGAAGAAAAGGGACCTGGATGCCAGGCAGTCAAGAGCCGATAAACATCCACCACACACAGACGCGAAAGCTCCGTAGACAGACTAAAGCCGGTCTCCACATTTGGACATGCAGGGGGAAGAATACACGTTGGTAATTTGCCTAATTTCCCAATGAATATTTATCACATGACTCACGAGTATATCCAGTAATTTTTGCTGATACTTTTCTTACATGAATCAAAGAGGAAAAAGGAAGTAAGTGCTTAAGAGGATTGGCAAGGGGAGGGCTGTGGGGTGGAGGTGCGGGGAGTGTTGTGTAACCAGAACAGGAAACGCAGAGTCCCATGTGGGCATCATGAACAGAAGGTCCCCTGGAACCTGGCCCAACATGGTTACCATCTTATACTAGGATGCGCCACATTATATATACCTCCTGTGTGACGGGACCTGTCTGTGTGCTAAAGATACGGACAAATTTAGCCCCAAGCCCCTGAGGCCCTCTAAACCGGGGATGGGAGTATATGTCAAGAGCAGGTAGGTGACCACTGCATCAATACCTGTAACCTCAGAGTGCTATCTGCTGTCACAGAGGAAGGTACAAAGCGCTTTGAGAGCGGAGAATAGGGAGCTGACTAATTAGTCCCGGGCAGAAGTTTTCCAAATTGAAGAAAGGGGGAGGAAGGCCGGAGACGTTCCAAAGGCAAAGCCTGGCGCTGACCAAGGCCTGAGGCATAAGCGAAAGTGTGGAGGAGAAGGAGGAGGAGGAGGAGGAGGCGAGGAGCACCCCCGCCCCCATGTGTTTATCTTCCTACCTCTGATAGTTCAATTATTTTCTTGCAAAATCTGAATTCTCAAGTGATTACCCTTAACTTCTGTAATGAAGGAGGACTGACTCCCACATTCGACTGATTTATAGAAACCCCTAACAACCATGATTTAGTCTTCCCGTCTTGTCTCTGTGGAGTCAGGGAAAGATCTAGAAGGCTGTCTGCCTGTACGTCCATCCGTCAAGTGGCTCTGGTGTCATGTGAAATGGCATTTCCTTAGTAAAATCCTCACCTGCTGTATGGCAACATACCGGGACGGGCTGTCATTCACCAATTTCCTGTCTCCTCTGGGAAAAGAAACGACAACAAGGTCATTTTGAAATGTTTTCGTAAAGTGACTGACTGGGGGGAAATGTCAAAGACTTTGGGGCAAAAATGAACAAAAGTGAAAAAATATGTAGATTCCACTCCTGCCCCGCCCCCCACCCCAAAAAAGGCTTGAGGTGATGTTGCACTGGAAAATCGAAGCTGATCTCGTACAGATGGAGGGAACCGCGGAGAGAGATTTTGTTTAGTGAAATGAGGTTGTTTATTCAGGGCGAAATTTCACCAGAATATGTTTACCTTGGTAGGACTGTGAGGGACAGAGGACAAGGTATCTCTAATGAGACACGGCTCCCCTAAACGAGCTCCTTCTGTCCCTGAACGATCTTGACATGTGTTAGTCTAAGACCTAGGAACGGGTCTTTAAGAATTCTCGTTTCTTATGTAATGAGAAATGTAATTCTCCTTTGGCCTCATAAGTAACCCAAGCCCCACATAGCGTTGCTTCTAGATTGTGTTCGTCCCTTGCTGGCTGATGACAGGGAAGAGAAAGACACATCAGCCCAGGGAGCAGAAGATTCTGAACCCCAGTTCCAAATTTTCTATGATTTCCAACTCTCTGTGGAAGGCTTTCTTCTCTCCTTGGGTTGGAGTAGAGTAAAATGACATGCAATTTGGAAACATTACAGGGACAAGAAAAACAATTCAATATTCCAGTGTCATTACAGTCTACCTAGTTCTGAAAACTGAAATCAGGAGGTTTACAGCTAGCTACTCATGCCAACAATCCCCGTGGGATGGTCTTTCAGTAAATGCAACACCAGGAAGGCTAAGAATGCAGAGAGGTTTTTGTTATTCTCTCCCGCTTCTCACTCCACGCAAACCCCCTCAATTCCTAACGAAGGTAGTATCAGATAAAAACAAAAGATAAAATCTAGAGGGACAAGGGAGGCGTGGAAAACCTTGGAAAAGACCCAAAAGAGGTGAATAGAGAGGGGGTCCTGAAGCAGCAGAGGGCGGCGTGTGGTGCACCCCCCAGAGAGAGTGGTGGATTGTAGGGTCCCTTCCTTCCCCCTCCCCAGCTCCAGCTGCAGTTGCAACTGCAGCCTTGAAGCCTCGACGCCTCTGGTCTTCATGGACAGTGAGCTGTACCTTCCCCTCTGCCCGAAGCCACTGAGTAAGAAAAAGAAATAACATATTAGGAGTTGAGAGCAGGTGATAAGGAGCTTCTCTGGGTACACCAGGAAACAGCATAAGAGCTGGGAATGTCGGCAGTGAGGAGATGCCACTTTTCCGTGTTGACTAGGTTGAATTGATGCTAGCATCTTGATAAATTCCTTTTAAAAAAATTCCTCACGAATGGCATCACAATACGTAAGGAAAAGAGAATTGTCTGGCAGAAAACATGGAATGACGCCATAACCATATACCTCAAACTGGATATGCAACTGAAAGGCGATTTCTTCTCACATCTGCCTGGACGGGTTTCAGAAAAGCGCCATCCAAGGGTTCTGTATTCGCAGGAGGGAAACCTTGTGGCCGCATAGGTCTGCTCGTCTGTTCCCGGGGAACTGACTCTCTACGTTGTGTCCACTCCCACGCTCCAATATGACACAGTGACTGCCCCCCTTGCGCTCAGCACGTGGCATGGCCTCCTACTCTACCCAGCTGATCAAAGCACCCCAACGCTGGATCCCTCTGCTTTCCCCCCGGCACTTCGACAGACGGCAGCAGCGGCATAAACCATCTTCTCTTCCTGTCACGGGCGAGTCACGACCTGCCTTCCAAGCCTCCTGCCCGCAGCTCCATCTTCCCTGATGGAAATTCATGTTCAACATGACCAGACTGGTCATCTCTCTCCCCACTAAATCCAGCACCTTCTCTGGGTTTTCCTGTGTCTTCTGAGAACACCCACTTCTCACCATATCCGTCTCTTGCCCTTCTCTCATCCACAACCAGGGGTCTAATCCTGTTTATTCCACTTCAGCAATGCCTTTTGCATCTCTCGTCTCCTTTTCCATCCTGTTTCTAGGCCAATTGCATAGCCTGCGGACGGTTCTCCCTGTGTCTAGCTTTCCCATCACCAGCCTCAACCATTTGTCCACACTACACAGTGTTGCTATTTCATTTCTAAGGCACAACTCCAATCTGCTCTCTCCGTGACCCAATGGCCGCCGATACTTTCAACTTAACATCACAACACGCTGGCTTTGAAGGCCTGACACAATCTGACTCTGACCTACTTTGGGGGGACTTCTTTGCCCTATGCTCAAGTACACCCAGTCAGATGGGATGACTTGCCCTCAGCTAGGTACCATCTTAAAGGGAAAGATGCCTTAAGCCTTTCTCGTACCTTGGTTTCTCTCTTCCCACCCCTACCTCAATAGAATTGCTTTCTTCTCTGCTTTATCTGTCTCACTTCTGCAACACACATTTCTGCCTCGTGTCGGAGTTGATTGAAGTGTTCCTTTTTTTTGTTCCCCACGTGAGCAACTAGTCAACTCCATGTCACTTGTGTCAGAGAGGTAAAGGACAGGATGAGAAACAGAAAAATTCTTGCTTTTATTTTCTGAAAGCCAGAAGCCCAGGGGGAGGATAGGGTTTGAGAAAAGCTTCGTGGCTTAGGAAAACAGAGGAGAAACACCAGACTAAAAGGAAATGCCCCAATTTGTGGGGAGAAGCAAGTTACTCAGGTTCTGCTTCCTGGCAGGGGCCATGCTGGGGTAGGACCCTGGAGAGGAAGAGCTTTTGGGAGGAGGTTTTGGGGAGCTGAGGCCTTGGAACTGAGGTTTTCAGCCTTGCTCAGGCCAGCAGATGGCCACCACAAATGAAGGGACCGTGGGGGCAGATACAATGTGATGGGCTGATTAGCAGAAGCCCTTCTCCAAAGCCTTTGTCACTGCATAAGACTCATGAAAACTTGCCACACCCCCGGGAATAAAGAGGGGAGAGGAGAGCGATAATTGAATTGAAATTTCCCACTAGCCCAACAGGGTGAGGTGCAGAAAAAAAAAAATCTATGATAAAAATAAAGAGACACTATAGTTCTTATCACCTGGATTTGTGGATTGATATTTGTTCTTGATATATTTGAATAGACATCTCACAGCTTTTCCCTTGAGAAAGAGGGGACAATATTCATTATCACTCACCACGGGCCAGGCACTCTTCCAGATGGTAGAGATACAACAATGGATGAGTCTCAAGACCCCTCCTCAAAGACCTTCTGTTTTGGTGGAAAGTTGGTGTCTGGCTACATACTGACCTTTTGGGTATTGATTTCAAATCCACTTATTTACAGCTTAAGTAGTTTTAATCCACATGTTTACAACCAAGATCAAAAATAAGTGGCTTTGATATAGGTTTGAAGTACGTTGTGTCAGGATGTCATCATTCTATATCTGTTGTCACTGATAGGCAGTCAGCAGCTCAGCCCTTGAAGGGACCCACTGAGGGCTTATCAATAAGAATACTTGGAGACGCAACTATGCTAAGTGGACATGTAGACTATTAACACTGACAGCTGTTTTGAGAGCCGAAGTTTGGGCAAGGTGACTCTTTACTAACTTAAAAACTCTCTGAAGACCTTGGAGACATTTGCTCCTACCATAACCAAGGTGACTCTTTGGTCGGGATTGCTGTTAAACTGTGCAGTGGTCTCAGGAGTGATGACCTTTGGAGCAGCCCAGCCCTCCTGCTAACACTGGCATCTTCATTCCCTAGCAACATGCTCTATCTAGCAACGGGGGACTTTTACTTTGGCCCTGGCACATGGAAGTCAGCTCTGGTTGGTTGCTATCTCTCCAGAGTGCCTACTGGTACAAAAAGGTGGACCTCATATTAAATGTAGACTTTATTCTTTCATCTCCCCTTAATAATAATGTAATGAATCTGTTCATTTGTTTAGAGCATGTTATTTCTTTATTTGGTTTATTAAGAGATATTCTCCTATATGCTATGGGCTTGTAGAATGATAATTCCCACAGCAAGCCTATACTAAATAAATTACTGGTAAAGACAGAATCAGTCTCTTAACTTTTGCCGCCTCCCACAAAACAATACCTACAGAGATACTTATTGACAAGTGCCAAAAACAAGATCAAAGCAGGGGTCTGGGGATCAAGCCGAAGGAAGGTTAGGGCATGATTCCCTAAGGTGATCAGAAAGCCACGCGCGGCCACATGGCCCTGCTGTCCCCTAGCTTGAGGATGCAATTCTGCCAACACAGGGGATGTCCTCGCACCCCAGTAGTGCACAGGGCTTTATCTACAATCGCAAGATGGTGTCCGAGACATTCTCCCCTCTCTGTTCGGGCTCGGGACATCGGATTATCTCCTCGAGGGGCATTTTTTTTGGGGGGGTCTTTGCTTTTACCTCTAGTAACTGCCCCCAGCTCTTCCTTCTTCTCTCTCTGGGTCAATGACTCAGTGTCTAAACCTGTGACTTCTTCAAAGAGCCAGGTCATGTTGTGACTGAATGAAACATAGCTCAAACCAAGCAAAACCACCTAAGAGTATAGGCATGTGTTAGAAAACATAGAACATATTTATTTATTTTCAATGTCCAGGATTGTAAACTCTTCAACTGTGAAAATAAACATGTACCTAGATTTTTTTTTAAAATGGTAGTAATAGAATGGCTTAATAGAAATCAGGCAGCAAGCCTAGCTCTTCTCTGATGCAGCCTCCTACTTTCCATCTGCTTTGAGGATGGATGGCTCTTTCTAGAAAAGCTGTGGGGCCTGTGAAGTGTCCTCTTAGATCCTGGAGAAGTAGAAGGTCATGTTCAAGGCCAAAAGTGCTTTTTTTTTTTTTTTTTTTTTTTTTTTTTAGTAAATGTAGATTTTATAAGTGAACCAACCTTATTATAGCCTGAAAATGTTTTTGACTGGTTCTTGAGGCTGTCTCTGCCCATGAGCAACAAATGAATGTATTCAAGACTTGCGATACTGAAAGGAAAACAAACCCAGGGCAGGAAAAAATTAGCGGGAAATTTAAGGGGGAACAAAACAACACAAACAAAACAAACACTGCCACTAACAAACAACCCTCAGCCCGGCTGAGATAATCACGGCCAGATGGAGGAGGGAGCCAGGTGCCCAGGTGGGTGGGATGCCTCCGAGGGCAGAAGCAGCTGCTCCTTACCCAGCACAGCCTCAAACATCCAACCACTTGCAAAGCTGAGAAGCAGTTCCTTTCCTCCTCTTTCTCTTCAGTCTTTCCTCCTTCCCAGCAGCACTGGGAACATTGGAGGTTGGCCCTTTTCCAGGTGAGAAGGCGCGTGATGGGGTTGGGGACCAGGATGGGGGCTGAGCAGAGCAAGGAGGAGCAGAGTCAAGATTCCTCATCCCTCTTCCAAAACTCTGGATTTCAAAATAGGGCTCCCATCCAGGAGATAATAAAAGGTGCGTTCGGCTGCCTCGCTGGCTGTTTTACCGTCATTTCATGGTGGGTCGTTAGATGCTTTGAGCTTAACCAGACCCGCACATATCCTCGGTCTAATTCTGTCATGTGGCTTCTAATACCATCATATGTAGCCTCTGGCAACAAAGCCATTTTCTAATTGCTAATATCCTCTCCCTTCTGCACTCATCCTGCCAGAATCATTTACAGTTCCATGTCTGAATCTCCCCAGAAAAGATTTTTTTTTTCTTTTGGCAAGATGGTTTCCAGAAAACAACCCTCTCCACAGGACAAATAAATATGAGTTTCTCTTCATTGCCATCAGCACAATAGTGAAGAATTCAGGGATCCTGGTGCTGCATAAAGGGAAAGAATGTCACAGAAGTATTTTTTTTTAATTTATAGCTTTTATCACGTTTGTGACTTCACCCAGTTAGTGAGGATACTGCTTCATCGTATCAACACGGCATTAATGTTTTGTCTCATTTCAGAAGCCCTTAAAGGAAGCTATATGAGCTCTCTAATTACAGGGGCTTTGGTGTATTGTGTTTAACTCTGTATTCACGGCACTTCATAAGGGTTCCTTCTTGTTGAATTAACACATACTTTCTAACGAGACAACGAGAGTCTGGCCATTTTTTTAAATGTCGTGGTGATTGGTGTGGAACAGAACTGTGTATCTATCTTGGCATCAAGAAGGAAATTTTTGACCTAGTTTCACTCTCAGGACCAAGGAGACTCTTAAAACAGATTCTTCTGTAGCTTACTTTAAGTTTGCAAACTACCACTAGATATTTCGAAAGTCAACCCTTTCTTCCATTATAAATAAAAACTCTATTTCATTTCATAGCAGTAATCCTTTGTCTGTTACAGGCTACGACTGCCAGCAATAACAAACAGATTGTTCCCCTTACAATCCTGAGAAGAGGATTCTGGATTCCCGCAAAAGGGATGAACTTCAAGTTCAATACGCTAAGAAGAAATTTTCTCAGTTCTCTTCATTTTGGAGTAAGCGAAGCAAAAGTGAACGTCTAACTCCGAAAATACCCCATGTTGTTTTATTTTGAATCGTTCTTAGCTACATGATCTAGTGGCCGAAGATTTGAGAAAATATAAAATTTCAGCTTCTGCTTTTCCTAGTTAGGAGAAAGCTGATTTAATAGAACTCCAACAGCTGTTGGCCAACTCCCAAGTGGAGCTGTGCAGTGATTCTTAAGTGACTTTTTAAAAAAAGTCTCTCTAATTTATAATGAACGCAAATCCAGACTGCTGTACGATCTTTTCCCAGAGAGAAAAGTCTGTTCCAAATGTGTTGACAATGAAAGAGAAAGGCCGTGGTGCTCCCCATAGTCAAACCGGGCCAGGATGAAAGAGGGGGAACCGAACCCTTCGCCTGAAATTCAGATGGAGATCTAAGTGTTTTCTGGGTTTTTTTTTTTTTTAACCTCAGCATAGGGAATATGTACCAGCGAGAGAGAAAACTAATTCGTGATGACGTTAGACCTGGAGCTTCAGTGCCCACTTCCTGTGTGTGGATTTCACAGCCTGCGTGTGGAACCCAGTGCGAAGGAAAGCATACGCGTTCAGAGATCCCCAGTGCCACTGAGGATGCAGAGATGGACTTCCCATGTTCCTCCTGTTTTCATAGTTTTAAAACCCATTCCCACTACATGTGTGTATGATCCATTTGCGGACGGAACCTGTGGATGCGGCTACCTGTATAACGAGCAAATCGTTCATCATTTATCTTAAACAACTGCTGTTTCACGTATTAAATGTTCATTATAAACGATTGCGATAACTAGCAGAAGTGATCGTTGTTATAGGTGACAATTGTTGAAAATTAAGAAGTCAAAATTTTTTCTCTTCATGCCTTCTTGTTTTCTCAATGATTTAAAACTATAATCCATGCCTATCTTTTAGGACTCACAAATAGGAAATGTGATTTACCAGCATGGAAGCGTTTGAGAGTTAAATGGATTTGGCTATTGACTTCTTACCAGCATTAGCTGGATTATGAGAAATGCATTTTTTTTTTTAATTTGGCTGAAATGGGGTCGAGAGTGTAACAGCATTACCACCAAAAGCAGCTTTGGGTTTTGCCCTTAATTAGAATGTTCGTAAACACAGCAGCTTGGGTATGCCAGAGATTCATGCTTTAAAGGGATTAGACTGAAGATTACAGAAGCAGAACCCTCATGGCACAAGGCTAGATATTCATGGTAGGGATGCAGACCCACATCCCTATGGGCCAAGATGCCTGTGTGCGTTTGAGGATTCCTGTCACATTCTGAGTTGCTGTGAAAGTGTGGAGAGCTAACGAAAAATTCTCTTAAGGAAAAGCCTGCCTGGGAGTTGGCATGGCGACTGTAAACAAGCCCAACCGCTCCCATTTTGGAAAGTTCGAGCTAGTCTAGGAGCTGGAAGTAAAATGCCAGAATGTTCCAAACGATGAGAAGACAGCAACCGTGCCATTGAATTAATGAATGGAGATAAAACCAGAAAACAGAGTTGCGGGGTTGCGTTAGGGAAGAGTTGAAGAGTCTTTCTTCAGTTTAGTGGAAACAGAATATCGGACGGCCGTGTCGGGGACTGAAGCAGCCTCGTGGGGCCGAGGGCATTGTGCTGGTCTGGGCAGCTCTCCAGCCCAAGGTGGACTAAGGTGACCAGCTGTCCAAGCTGAATGAGAGCGCTGCCCAGCATCGATTATAATAGTCCACAGTCACGGAGATGTGGGTTCTCAGGAGCGTTGCCTCCGCGAAAGAGGTTTAGAATAAGACCGATAATAAAATTAACTGGATCTCGACTTGAGCCACGGCCCTGTGTGGCGTTGTTGGCTGTGTCGTCAGCTCCTTCCTCAGGAGAAAACTGGAGCCCTCTTCACTGTAGGGCTCACCCCAGACTGCCGGTCAGATGACACTCAATGACATTAACTACGGAGGGGAGGGCCTAGTAACCACCCCACCACACACACCATGTTGACGTATGCAAAAGGTGACATAATATCAAGCCTCAAGTTGCCCGCAATTCACTTAGAAGAAATAAGGCTGGATATACCCGGACAGTATTTTAGAATGCTTATTAAGCAATAACCAGCTGCAGACGGACACTCTCTGGATTCCTGAGTCTAGTTTAATCCCATTCCAGCCGTTTAGATCCTTGCATAAGACTTTTGGCAGGTTTAATTCCAGATGCGGAAGACATAAATGTTACCAAACATAGGCCTTGACAAAGACTTTCCTAAAACGAAAATGTTCTTATTGTTCTTACTGACTCAAAAGAGAAGATGGAGAGTAACTTACATATCCACGACCTGGGGCTTCTATAAACGCGGTGCATTCCTTTTCGTTGTTTGTTTGTTTTTGTTTGTTTGTTTTTGTTTGTTTTTTAACTAGAGAATGAGGAAGCTCACTTCGTACTGATATAGAGACATCTCTGTATCACTCGGTTGTCCAGAGAGGAAAGTAGAAACTACTCTCTATATTTAAAACAGAGAGAGATGCAATGGAAGCAACTGGTTTTTAAAAAACTGCTGAAAGTGGCTGAGGAGCAAAGAAAGAAGGAGGCTCTTACCTAAAATCCATGAAGCTGTCACTGCCCCTGGCCTGCGTCCTAGGAAGGGATGGATACTCACCGCTGTCGCTGCTGAAACCTTCCCAGGCTGCCCGCAGTCAAGCCCTGCTGCCGGGAGCAGGAGAAATGGCTAATCCCTTCCTTCCATACCGGCTCTTCTGTCTGTGCCTCCCTCCCGCTCATGACATCGGCTGGCTGGGTGAGTGTGGGAAAGGAGACAGAAAGTTTTGAGAAAGATCAGATTAGATAAAACAGCAAGAGAGCAGTGGGAACATCCACACTTTAACCACACGTGCCATTGCACCTGTCCAGCAAGGTGATCCTTCCTCCCAGCAGCAGGCAGCGGGAGTCCTCGTCCAGATGACTGTGGCCGAATGTGGGCTCACTCTCTCCCCAAAAGGGAGAAACAGAGGGGGCCCACTGTGAGGAAGCTGCCTCAGCCACTGTGCTCGCCTCTGGGTCATGGCGATTCCTCTTCTCTTTCTGTCACCATTGCACCTCGGACGTTCTATCATCTAAAGGCTAAATCGTAAAGTTAACAACCAACAACGCTCGGCGTTACCCATAACAAGCAGAGAGGAACATACACCCAGCTTCTACAGCTATTGTTTGGGTGACAAAACTAGTTGACGTGTAGTGATCCCCGGTCATTGTAACAGCTGACTAACAGTTGGTAACGAGATTATTCCTTCGTCCATTTCATCTTCCCTTTGCCTCTAACCAATACCTCCGTCATTTAGAAGTCATTCTTGGCAGGATAAATTAAACCTTCGTTTGTAAAGGATCTGGGTCTTCAGTCATCTTGCAGGCTGCAATACTCTTCTAATACCTCTCTCCTAATGAGAAGACGTCAATGTCATAAACTTGCGACCAGGTGGCTCGCGGGTCCCCCAGGGGAATGACGCCACATCAGGGCTCAGCGTTGGTCTCTGCTGTCGGCAGATCGGGCACTCCCCAGCACCAGTAACCAGGTCCACCTTGGCGAGGGGAGATCCACAGCTTCCATTCCGGCCACAGGGGCCACGTTCCACATGAACCTGCTGGGCAAGTTCAAGGCGGCTGGGGAGGGGGCTAACTGACACTCCCAGAGTGGGCCATCCTGTTTATTTGATTACCGAGACCATCATCAGTGGATGTCCTGTGGTGAGCGTTCACACAGGACAGTGCCCACACAATGGGGTCTATCTGCAAACCTCTTCCTCAGACTCCCTTGTCACCAGTATGCCAATCACACCACTGTTCACCCATGAACTGGCATAAATCCCTTCCTCTGGCCATCTCTCCATCCTGACAAAGTGGACAGCTGCTCAGTGTTGGCCCGGAGAGTACTTCCCTTTCCACCGCCCTGATCTGGGCTGTCATAATTCAGTCCATATCCACCTGGTGCCTTCAAATCATAAGGGACCATCTGTGAACATGGGCCAAATATTTTCTTACTCTGTCAACTGTCTATCCCAAAAGAACAAAGGTGTGAGTTGAGAGAGAATTCAAATGCAGCCAGAGCAGGTGCTACGGGAGTCTGAGCTACCTGCTTGTGGCACTTACTTGTGCCTTCAGGACCCACTCAGCTCCACTCTGGTACACACTGTCTACCCTGGACGATGGACTGTTGCTCTGCATGCCCAGGCCGATGGCTTGGTGGGTCAGTGTATCAGTCATCTGTTGCTGCATAACAAATTATCCCCAGTCTCAGCAATAAGCATTTATTATCTCATGTGGTTTCTAACAGTCGAGAATCTGGGAATGGCTTAGCTCAGGGTCTGGCTCACGGTGTGCCACAAGCGTGTAGTCAAGCTGTCACCTCAAGGCCTCACGAGACATGCTATAGACCAGCGGTTCTCAAATGGGGGCAACTTTGCTCCCCCGAGTTTTGGCAATGTCTGTAGGGATTTCTGGTCATCACAGCTGGGAGTAGTGCTGCTGTTGCTACTGCTGCTGCTACTGCCTAGGAGGGAGAGGCCAGGGATGCTGCTAAGCATCCTACAATTCTCAGGATAGCCTCCCACATCGAATAATTATTTGTCCCAAATGTCAACAGCGCTGAGGTTGAGAAACTCTGCTAGTGAACCTCCTTTTGCAACCCATACAAAACTGGCAGCCTTGTTGGATTACTCAAAACATTGTTATGAACAATACACTCGAAAGAGTATACATTGCCTCAAAAAAAATCAAACATGGAAAATATTGTAGCTCATCCTTGGTAGGTGGTACCAAGGGCAGAAAATTGCCCTTCGCTTGAAAGAGGAAACGCCAATATTTCCCACACCACTGGATCCCTAGAAAGTTCACCAAAGTTGTAGGCTTTTTATTTTTCTTGGGGTTTCTCTCCCACCCTCTGGCATACATATGTCTAAGTAAGGCATCTAGGCTACTTCCTACTCACTGTGTCGGTATCATAATATATCAGCACGATGCCTGGGGAATATTAAGATGATCAAGCTCCTACATCCAAGATCTTGTCAGAGAGCAGAAGAGTCAACGTGGGCCTGAGGATAAGACAGGGAGGGTGTTTTTCAATCCTGCTCCTTAAAAGCAAATTCCATCTGGTGATATTTTCTAATTCAGTTTTGAGGGGAAAAAAAAAAAAAAGCATCTGTCAGATCAAGAGCTGCATACGAAGTGCCAGGGGCTCTGTTGCGTGATCCACTAACAAGACTACGGCTGGGCCAATACCTGAATAATTTTACAAGAATCTGCAGTCATTCTCCAGCAACCATCTCCCTTCTGCACATGACAAACAGATGGGTCCGAAGAGGATGCAGTACAGCCCTCCCCCGCACCCCCGTATTCTTCAGGAGTCAGATGGAAGTATGAATCTCAGCAGTTCCCCAGGGGCATGGTCCTGCTTTCAGTATGCTCTCAGGTAAGAGGAGGAAATTTCTGGAAGCTTCTGCACGGGCCTCACATTGCACAGGTTAGGGAATGAGTAAGGGGGTCCTTGTAGTTTCTGAGGATGGCCTACAACGACTCTACTCAGGAAGGGAAAGTAACCAGTGTCAGGGAGTGGACCCGCTGGAACCCTGCGAGGCAGCCACAAGCCAAATTCCATTTACCACCCGATTTCCACAAGTGACCCCCAACCCCACTCCAGTGATCCAGAGTCATTTACAGACTTTAGACATTAGCATCGACTCAGAACCGATGTCCAGAAATCCCCAAAGGCCTGGATGTCTTTTTTACTTGTCGTAGTAAATGGCTGCAGTCCTTGTGGGAACAGAGTTAAAGGAAGATTGTTGTTAGACACTAGACAATGCTATAGGGTCCCTTCATCTAAGGCTGGGACTCTCAGACCTTAGCGTGCATCAGATTCAGCTGAAGTTCTTGCTAGCTGGAGAAGCCTCCAGAATGTTCGCTTCAGTACGGTGGGGAGGGAGGGTCTGAAAATGTGCATTCCCAACAAATCTCAGGTGCTGTTGCTGCTGCTATGCCTTGAATACAGTTTGAGATTCAGTGATCTGAAGATTTCCATGACTTTGAGCTGATTCAGGTCTGGGACTTTGGTGACGGGTTGTGACTCTCCATCGAACAACTCAGGTTTCTAGTCTGGACCCAGAGATCTTCCCATTACATAAATCAAGTAATTCTTAGTAGACTGCCCATCTACCTTGATCCTAGGGCCACCAAGAGCAAGTAGCCAACATCCAAGATCCCGTGTGCTCGACTATCCTGCCTGCTGCCCCAGGCTCCCTGCCCATTGCAGTAACTGCACCCAGCTTGCTTCTGGCTGTCAGGGCTGCCACTTGGCTCTGCCGCTCCAGGAGCCCGTCATCTACTGAAAGCAAAAGTCTGCTTTAGTGAAGGTGTCTTCCTTCATCGTGGGTGTCTGAAGAACCCTTAAACAAGAGAGTTAGCATGAAACATCCGCCAGGTCTAGGGGAGGCTGACCATAATAATATCAATCAAGAAAACCCTTTTCAACGAGTTCCTTACTACACTGTCTCCCCCAAACCCTGTCCTTGGGGTGAGGAGCAGAACTACATCACAGGGTCATAAGAGTAGACACATTGGGTAAGCAAAGAGAGAAGGAGCTGATCACAGCCCCTCCATCCCTATGGCAGGCTTCTCACTCGCTTAGAGGACAAGAAAGAGGCTTATTTGTAAAGCGAGGTTTTGATTATTACATGAATTTTAATTACTAAAATAAGAATGTTTGGGGATTTGAAGTGACTGGAGATCATCTGTATTACTTAAGAGATATGAGAGAATTCAGGGGTCTGGCTGAGTTTCCATCCAGGTGATAGTAAAGAACTATCCCATGGAGTGGATTCTAAAAAATACACAGCAGGCTGCTTTGTGATTGAACTCCCTCAGACCTGCCTGTTCAATGGACCAGCTGTAATGACAAATGATACACAAACACACAGAGATGGTTATACCTCCATAGAGAAGGCAGGAGATAAAACAGGAGGCTCTCAGACACAACCACAGTTTCTCAGGTCCCCAAAGGACCACAGAGAGAGATGGAAAGATATGGATGATACTATTCTGAGCAGTGAGGATTCCACCACAGTCTGGAAGCACACCCAGGGGCTCTTAGCCCCTCCAGGCCTTACCTTACACCTGATTGTTTCAGGGACTCTCTAATGTACCCACTCGCCCAGGGTGCTTCCAGGTGTTAACTAGGAGGCCGAGGGAGATGAAAGGCAATTGCACAGATACCCTTTAGCAGGCGTAGACCTCAGATCTGCCGGGTTTCATTCCTCACTGACCCCAAACCATTTATTGGAAAGGATATCATTTCTGCTCTTTTCAGTAAATGATAAAATAAGCATTTTAAATACAGCTTTTACATATCTAGATGCTCGTTTCTGGATTCTTCTCTTATCCTTAGGTCCATTAGCCTGTGTCTCCACTGACAGAAGAGCAAAGAGGCTAATGGATTGGAGCTGAGTGAGAGAGAAAAACAGTAGGCGATGAGATCAGAGAGGACTGTTCTTGGTATGGGAGGGTCACATTTGGCTTTTAAACTCCGAGTGATCCATTGCAGGGTCTTGGCGAAAGGATGATGTGATTTGATGAGTAATAACAAGATGTCTCTGGCTACAGTGTTGTTATGGAGAACAGACTCTGTGTGTGTGTGTGTGTGTGTGTGTGTGTGTGTGTGTGTGTGTGTGTGGTGGTGGGGGAGTGAGAGTGGAAGCTAGAAATTACTGAAATAATCCAGGTGAGAGATGACAGCTTCCCGGACTAGGGGGTTGGAGGCGGAAGTGAGAAGTGCTCAGAATCTGGATGTATTGTGAAAGCAGAGCCAGAGAGGTTTCAAAATGGCCTGGATGTGAAGTATGAAGAAAGGGTGAGGTCAAGAATAATTCTACGGTGACTTGTTTGAGTAACTGCAGGGATGGAATGACTATTACCTGAAATGGGATAGAGTGGGGAAGAACAAATTTTAGAAAAAAAGACCAAATTTTAAACATGTTTACTTAAAATTTGTGACATTTGAGTAGAGGTGTCAAGTAGACAGTTTCGTATAGAAGTCTTGTGTTAAGCAGAGAGAACCAGGCCAGCGACAATCTGAAACCTTTAAGATAGACAGAGTATTTAATGTCATGTGATGAGATCGCCAAAGGAGAGGGCAGAGACAGGGATGAGGTCCAAAGACTTGGGACCTGGGCCGCTCCGACATCATGGAGATGGGAAGAAAGCAGCAAAAGAGAGTGAGAAGGAGAAGCAGCTTGTACAGTCGGAGGAGAATGTGGGATCAGTTTATTGGACAGTGATCCAGGAATGGATGGACAGCCCTCTTGCAGGCTGCTGACAAGCAGAGCCCGATGGAGACCAAGAATTCACCACCGGATAATGCAGTAGCCACCGGTGATTTGCCAAGAGAAGTTCTGGTGCAGTGGTGGGGCTGAAAGTCCTAACTAGAGAAAATCCAAGAAGCTGGGGAAGGGCGGGATTAGAGACAATAAGAATAGACATCATTTTTCTAGTTGTTTTGCTGTAAAAGGGTGCAAACAAATGGGGTAGTAATGGGAGAAGAAATTGGGGTCAATACATATTTTTTTTCTTTTAAGATGCATGCAACGACAGCGTGTTTATATTCCGATTGGAATAATCTAGTAGAGGGGGAGACGCTGATGATGTAAGAGGAAAAGGAAAAATGGCTCAGGTGATATATGGGCACCCATCCAGACAAACAAGCATTCTCAAACACTGCTGGGGGCACTGTATACTGTCAACATTTTTGAAGGAAAATTTGGCATTATATATCAAAATCATAGATGCACATATTCTTGAACACACACACACACAATTTTATTTTCAAGGTTCGATTCTGCAGACAGACTCGCATCTATGTGCAAAGACATATCTCTATGTTATTAGAACAGAGTCTATAATATCAAAAGCCTAGAAAAAACTTAAATGTATATTGATCGTGGATGGTTAAATCCAGACCTGGAATACTATGCAGCATTGAAAATTCGGTTGAATTGCATGTTCTATTCTGGAAAAATCTCCATAATTACTTATGTGAAGAATATCAAGGTATGGAAAAGTACATGGTATGCTGTCACACGTAGATAAAAGCAGAGAATAAGATGATATATGGATTTATATACAAAACATATACGTTTATATGTGTATAGAACATTTCTGGGACATGGAGATGTACTTTCTATTGGCTATCTTTTTCTAACATTTCAATTGTTTTTAAGAGGCTTATTTATTATTTTTCATTGAAAATTAATGAAGAGAAAATGCCTTTGTTAAAAAAAAGGAAATTTAACAATTCTGTCTATGCTTTATCTTATTCATGTAAAGGACATTTTTTTTATATATATATAACTTTTAAAAAAGAAATGCCATTATCTTCTAGGTTGTTTTGGCAGGTAATGGGAAAAAATCTTTTTTACCTGATGTTTACTGAACCAGCAAGATCTTTCTGCAATAATTTGCAATAATGGAATATACATTCTCATTAGGTGTACCCAAGGTAAAAGATTTTTAGTTTCGAAATGTATTTCTCTTGGGCACACAATAAGCATCCAAAAATCTTGTTGAGTTGAACTGGGTCACTAATGAGATGAATGGCAACTCTAAGCCTTTGAGACACGGAATTCAAATTCAAATCATTACCGAGGCTCCCTTCTTTTATAGGCGAGTCCGTAGGTCTGTGGCCATCTATGTGGTTTTAATATAAATCAGCATCTTTTCTTTTTATTTTCCATTTATGGGACAAAATATAAGGATGCTATGAAGTAAACCGAAAAGCCATTTTGGAAAACAATTTAGAAAACGATTTAATGATATCATTAAGAGTTAAGAAGTTGGGATGCAAAGGAAAAGGAGATCAATTTCCAGAAGCAGAAATTATGCCCAAGGTTGGAGTTTAAAAATGCACCTATGCTGAATAAAGAAGGTGTTTTTAAATATAAAGTTTCTCAAATTCATAGTTCTTAAAAAATTTTTTTTAAATCAATATACCCGTTAGGTATTTCTGAAACAAAAAGCAGAAAGTCATCATTTTTAGTGTCTGTCAGCACGAATCTCTTGTTTAGCACTTTCATGAGCTACATCCATTTTGATGCTCTTGACAGATGACAAGACCTTGAAGTGTATTCTGAAACATCAAGTAAAACTGCATTCCTTTCTCCATTTGTAGGATTAAGCATATTATTGTAATCAACACTTTGAAAATTAGGACTCTGTGCTACATAATAGCATCATATAGAATAATCCCCAAATCTGCAAAACTCAAGGCTATTTTAAGCACTAGGGAATCTCTGCTATTTATTTAAGCTTGCATGTTTCTTCTTTCCCTAGTTGACTGAATTATTTATTAGTTACATAGTATTCATGCTCTGTGCTAAGTGCCACTTGTCTCCCCTTATGCAGCTGGAGTACATGTACATATTTTATTTCATTATCCATTTTAAAGCTCATCTGGAGCTAAGAAAATCATCATTCCTTGTAATGGAATCTCCATGGGGTGGTAGTATATTTCCCCAAACATTAGCATGTTGTTTTTAATATTGGGTCCATTTGCTGCTTTTTTTTTTATTGCTAATAGACAATGATATATAGATAATGTATAAAATCTTCACACTGAGGTGCAATTATTTGTAGGCAAGATCCACACCTTGACAGTCTTCCAAGAATGAAAAAGCTGAAACTTGATTTGCTGACAAAATGCTCATCCATTTGAATTCAAATAGGAATTGATTGATGGAGCATCCTCATGCTGTATGCGAGTTTATGCAAGGTGGCTATAGACCAGTATTTTTCAAATACTGTGTTGCATACAAATCAACAGGAAATTTTGTTATGATGCAGTCAATTCACAGGTCTGGGATGGATCCGGAGATTCTGCATCTCTAACAAGCTCCCAGGTGATGCTGATGCTGCTGATCCATAGACCTCATCTTGAACAGCAGCTTATAGAGCAGTGGTCCTCAACCCTGACTGTATGTTAGGGGGAACCGAAAAGAAATACAGATGAGTAGGTCCTGCTTCGGGTTCTGAATCAGAATCTCTGAGAATGAGATTCAAGCAATGCTAATTATTTTTAATGTTTCTCAAGTGCTATGGAGTGAATGTGTCACCTCAAAATTCATATGTTGAAGCCCTGCCTCCCCGCAATGTGATGGTACTTGGAGATGAGGCTTTTGGAGGTTCATTAGGTTTTGCTGAAGTCGCGAAAGTGGGGTCCTCATGGTGGGATCAGTGTCATTACAAGAAGAGACACCAGAAAGCTTGCTCTCTCTCTCCATCATGTGAGCCATAGTGAAAAGGCGGCCACCTACAAGCCCAGAAGAGAGGCCTCACCAGAACCTGACCATGCTGGCACCCTGGCCTCAGACTTCCATCCCCCAGAACCATGAGAAAATAAATCCTTGTTGTTTAAGGCAACCAGTATTTAGTTATGGCAGCCCTAGCTAACCAAGACACCAGGTGATTGTAATACCATGCGGACTAGGTAGACAACCATTCTTCTTAAAGTCTGTTTTAAAGCATGTTTCCATTTCTCCTGGGTAAATACCTAGAGGTGATATTTTCAGACTGTGGGACAGATGTATGTTTAACTTCATTATAAAAAACTGCCAAACAGTTCCCCAAAAAAGATTATATCTTTTTGCTCCCACCAGCAACGTACAAGAGTTCTAGCTGCTCCACATTCTCACCTTAGTGTTGTCAATGTTTTTTAAGTCTTTATTTTCTTTAAAAAAAACACACACTCATCTCTGTGATGAAATCAAGATCTTTGAAAAGCAGTTTAGCATAGTAGTTAAGAATGAGTCCTTGGAGAATAATCTAGAAACATAAAGAGAATTACAGATATAACCCTTTGACCCAGCAAGCTCACTTCCAGGAATTTACCTACATTCGTATATGCTCAAGTACAAGATGATAAATGCACGAGTTTATTCATTGCAGCACTGTTTGCAATAATTAAATGTTAGAAAGAGTACGAGGGTCCAGGAACAGGAAATTCATTGAATAAACTACAGTATGTTTCACAATGGAGTTCTAAGAAGTTCTTAAGAATGAGAAAGGTTTGTTCGTACTGATACAGACAGATTCTAGAATATACCATTAAGCGATAATTGAGGAAGGAAAAAAAGCAAGTATGTGTACAAATAAGGCTATATATCTACACACACACACTCACACACACACTTATATATGAAATAAACTATTCTACACTCGACAAGCAAGTAAGAAACTATAAAATACGGTTACATTTAGAAGGATGGACAGGTAGAGGGAACAGGAGTATAAATAAGAATTCTCTATGAATATTTTTTCATGAAGTTTTGATATTGAATTATATAAATCTATTACCTATTAAAAATTTATAAGTAAAAAATCTTAGACTTAAAAAACAAACCTAAACATATATGAAATTGGCAATGTGATCACACAGGACAATTGTAGAAAGAAACCCACTGATTTTGTGAAAATCTGTGAGTGCATAATAATCCTTAAAAAGAGGTAAACAGAAAAAAAATCAGTTTGTCATCACTGAGGTGGTTTTCAACAAATTCCTCCTGTTGAGAATTGACAATTAAAAGCACTTCCTCAGCTTAAAGTGTTTTTCAAGGTAACCAAAGAGCTCTAGTTAATGAGGGAAAGCTCTTCTTGACTAAGCCATGGCAGCTAATGAGTGTGGAAGAAATAATAACAGGAAAATCGTTTTTGTGATGTCTAATGAATCAGTCAAAGGCGAGGATTCAGGGAAGGACTGTGAAATAAAGTTAGCTGTTAATTGAATGGTGGGGGAGAAACTGCACATCTGGATGGCGTTCACGTGATTCCACACAGGACGCTCTCTGGTCACGAGCGGAATCATGTCACTCCAACGACGCCATCCCATAACCCAGTGGGCAGTCTGAGTCCCAGGTGTGGTGGGCACCAGATGGCATGTGCCTCCTGATGGAAGGCCATCTGAAACACGAAAGCATCCAGAATGTACTCTAGATGAAACTGATTAACAGAATGCGATGGAGCTCATAGATCTAACTTCTGATTTACAGGAAATACAGGGGACAGAAGAGCAAGTTAAGTGACTGCTTGAGGAAGTAATCAAATGTGTAACAAGAAAAGTAGATGAAAAAAAAAGATTTTAATTACCTATGGAATATACAAACCAGATAAAATGCATGATCTTTACCTAAATTCTGATTTCTACAAGTCAGCTTTGGGGAAATATTTGGGGGACAATTAGAATAATTTCAATAGAATTGACATTAGGCATTAGATACTATGAAAATATATTGACAGGGAAAGACAAAGATTATTAAAAAGAAAGAAGCCATTTATAACACATGATCTTGTTTTAGTAAAAAATACATATAAATATATAAAAATATCTGTAAATATATATAAAAAAAGATTAACACTCAACAGTCTCTGGTTAGTGGGTATATTAGTTTCCTACTGCTGCTGTACAAATTACTAAAATCTTGGTGGGTTAATACAATCAAAATGTATTATTTTTCAGTCTGCTAGACAGAAGTACAACATGGATCTCGCTGAGCTAAAATCAAGTTGTTGGCAGGGTTGCGTTCCCTTCTGGAAACTCCAGGACAGAATCCATTGTCTTGCTTTTTCTAGTGGCTAGAGGCTACTCACATCCCTGGCTCATGGCCCTCCCTTCATCCTCACAGCCAGCGACAGCAGGTCAGCTCCTCACACTGCATCTCTGTGAACTTCTCTATTGTGTCCATCTTCCAGTTTTAAGGACCCCTATGATTGTGGTGGGCATACCCTCCTATGCGACCTTACTTCCCTTCTGCCACGTAACCCAATATATTCCCAGGGTCTGGGCATTAGGACATCGATACTTTGAAGGGTCATCATCTAACCTACCGCAGTGGAAGACAGTGTTTACTTTCTTATCATTGCTTATCTGTGTTTTCCGGCTTCCTACAATGCACATATACTGAAGGTTATTCTTCACCTAAAAATAAGTATAGTGATGGGGGAGGAAGCAATACTGTAAGTGGAAATAATGTGGAGTTGATGAGTGTGCACCTATAGTAGAAATAAAGAAAATGTGACCTCATCACATGTGAATGGGTAGTGGTAGCTTGGAAAATTTCCAATGACAGCATCATATTTAAAAATGGTGTCATTGAAACAACAGGCATGAGAGGGCAGATGATATATTTGGAAAAATGTTACGTATCAGAAGTGACTCTAGTGATGATGAGGACTCTGCAGTCAAAGACTCATGTGAAAAGTATGACTAAGAATTTTCATGGACCACGAGTTCAGGTCCCACCTCTGTCGTTTCTTAGCTGTGCAACCTCGTGCCAGTTATCTCACCTCTCTTTACTTTCATGGCATTATCTACAAGATGAGACTAATAACTATACTTTCCTCATGGGGTTGTTGGTATAGTAAATGATTTAAAACTTGAAGGGGGCTTAGCATGCTGCCTGGAGCATGATAAACACTCTGTAAACAGTAGTCATTGGTGGTTATTATTCTGGCAGGTGTTTGTGGCTACCCGCTTCAGATGGAAACCCACCCTGTAATTTTAGTTAAGCGGGTACTTATATTATATGCCATCACATCAGAGAATCATGGTCATGCGCTGATTACCAACGGGGTTCTTACCTGGGATACTAGAGTAATGAGCCTGAGGGTCATCTGCCATTGGAACTTTTCCCAAATGCCAGCGTTCCTAGGAAACACCCCATCAGTGCCAGAACAGCGGCTAAATAATACTTTTGAAGAGCCAGCACTAATTTCGTGTGGAATCGTCCATATGCCAAATGATGCTACAACTAAAGAATTCTAACACCTCTATCCCGGTGGAAAGAAAAGTCTAGGAATTTGCAAATTCAGCAACTTGGGGGCAGAGTGAAATTTTCTGGGACTGTTAGAGACTGGAGACAACTTCGGTGTGTATTACATCACTCATCGGAGATGAATGTTAAACCACTGGACACCATGATGCTGAGATCAGTGAAGCACGACGTGGAAAAGCACCTTCTATTGCAGAATGAGCAGATTTTAAATAAAACACCATATTTAAAGAGCTTTATCCTTTCCAGAGATGCTGAATAATCTCCCTGGAAGAAAT
The DNA here is from genome assembly GCA_004027375.1 of Macroglossus sobrinus. NCBI lineage: Eukaryota > Metazoa > Chordata > Mammalia > Chiroptera > Pteropodidae > Macroglossus > Macroglossus sobrinus. Next base: position 132,656 of record PVKZ01003034.1, read on the forward strand.
GCAATAGATTCCTTGACGTTGAAAGCCGGAACGGATCTTACTGAGTATTAGTCCAGTGTGTTCCTCAAATCGGTGAACAGTCCTGCCCACCACCCATTTCTTTCTTTGTTTTCAGCAGGATTTCTCAAATCCTGGAATGTGCTATGGTGCGCTGTGACTCTCTGCGCCCAAAACATAGTGTATGATCGACCCATCCTGACCACAGAACAAACTCCTTGTCCCCCTCATACCCTCCTACCCACTGCTGATGATGAGAATCCCAAAGGGTTAGCCCAGAATCGAGGCCCGTCTGCACAGCTATGTGGAGAGAACCTGTGTGTGGAGACTGAGGGCTCTGGGCCTGAGCAACCCGGAGAAGAACAAGGAAACAATGAAAAGATGGTAACAGAACCCACAAGGAAAGGTAGAAGAACTCATTACCTGAGAATGTGGCTTCCTCTTCTGCTTTTTTGCTCCACCTAACATTTGTTAAAGACCTGTGATTTCAGAAAAGCCCCTGTATTGGGTGTTAGAGAAGACACCAAAAAGCTATGCACACAAGACACCCATGAAGTGGAAATGTTAGCAACAATCCTATCTTCCTTCATAACACTTGTCATTTCTAAGTATTTTAACATACATTTTCCCCAAAACTCTTATGTCGGGCAAGTATGATTTATCCCTTTCTATAGATAAGAAAATGGACCACTGATCAGACAGATTGTGATGTGCATCAAGGTCAGAGACTGAGCAGGTGGATTCCACCCTCCGGTTGCCCCACACGTGCCTCATGGGTAGTTTATGACAAACACTGGGCTTTTTGGTAACGACTACAAATGATTCAGGGGCATTTACACTGAACACAGTAAGTTGCTGGACTCTGTAAGAGTATTTCCATTACCAAGATGGGTTTTTTAGAAAAGGTTAATAAGAAAAATGACTTGTAACAGGGGAAGGAGGACATGGCAGGGCAATGATAATGCAGAAATAGATACAGTATCATCTCCATTTTACCAAAGATTTTTAACTGCAGCAACAATGTCCATTGCAGAAAATCTTGATCATAGAGAAAGTAGAATGAAAAAAAAAACAACTCACCGAAGAAAATCACTCCCCAGCTTTTTAAGGCCATACACCCTATAAAACTTGACAATTTACATTAAGCTTTTGAAAGGTCTTTAGTTCCAAATATCTTTAAGTGGTAAGAACAACTTTTTTTTCAACCTACAACATATGATAGCTGACAATAAAAAGAAGCTAAAAGCATTCACATTTGAGGCATATTGATTATATTTTGGAAATTAAATAAGAATGGATGGGGGTGGGGAGAGGATGGAGAGGATGTTCTTACAAATCCATTACCACTCTACTGACAGAAATGTCTGATGCTGCCTACGGGGAGGCCCAGGGCTGTGGCTGGAACCTTTGATCTTGAGTCTCACTCCAGCATATGGCACTACTAAGCCTAATCAAAGTGCAAATCTTTATAGAAAATTATAGAGACTCTGAAGAGGGGATGGATGCCTCCTTCCTCTAATTTCCTTTCCTGCCATGTTCCTGGTCTTAAGTAAAATCCATTTGGCCTTTTGATGAAATCTGCAAACACTTTGAAGGCATTTACACTGTATACAGTCCATGATTAGACTGTCCGAGGTTGTTTCCATTACTGAGATTGACAGATTGCTTCTTGCCAGGGTAGAGACACAGTTTGCAGCAGCATGGGTATGAAATTGCCTCCCTATCTAGTGACATCAGAGTAGGAAACATCTTCAGCTCAGGAGAGGTGATGAGTTGGGGCGGGGTGGGGGTGAGTTGACACATGTACATCCAGGTTTTGATAATAAATAATGGAAATTATACAGAATGAGTTGCTAATCTGTAAAATCGAAGTCATCAAAAGAGGTGACCCTTGCAAGTATTTTCAAGCCATTAACTATAACAATTCAGATGAGGTTGTGAAAAAAAATAGTAATTTTTGAAGAATTGAATTCCCTTCATGTGTATCTGTCAGACCACTGAAGAGAGTGGGAGACAATTTCTGAATTATAAATTGAAAACGAAACCCATGTCTTGTCAATGCTGATCGCCTCTGCCTTCTCAGCAGGGCTCTGCTGTGAAGTCTGCGTGGCTGTGACTGACACACCTGGACCCAGAGGAAAAAGCCCCAGGCAAGTTCGCCATTTGGAAGAACTTAGACTCAGGAAGGCTTTGTGTGTTGTATCTTATGGTTATTCATTGTTGGGCCCAAGCCTTAAGCAAATTATTTTTAATAACGTAGTTATTAAGAAAAAGAGAGAGATAGAGAGACATCTGAAGGTGAGTCCAGGTGAGTCCGCTTTCAGCGGGTGGGCACTGGCACGGCTGGGCTGGTTGCTCATCGCCTCCATCTGCCCTGCCAGGCAGTGCCAAACCCGACTGGCTGGTGCTCTCACAGCATGAGCTGTTAAATATTTTGAACATCACCCCGGACTGACCTCATGAGTTATAAATATGGGCGTGTATCAACAGGGAGCCGAGCAAGATCCAACTGTGAAAACCTGGAGTCAGAAGCCGCTCGATTATTATAGTGGCGGATCATTCCAGAAGTCAGCTAACTTTCCAGTTTTTAGCGCCTTCTCTTCTAAATTGGAGATAGGACCAATCCTCAATTGACTACTTGTGAGACTTATGTTGGTGTTCAAATCAGATGTTAGATATAAAAGCATTAGTTTATATAATCTTTTTATTAATTTCAAAGAAATACATAGTAATTGCACATCATTTAGAAAATGCCAAAGAGCAGAGTATAATCATTCGTTCTCTTACCATGGAAAGACAATAACTGCTAATACTTTAAAAACCTTTCTTTCGGCTTTTTATAAAAACCCTGACAATTCAACGACAGCTGCCGAGTACCACAAAAATGAAATAAAAACATGGCTTCTGTCTTTCCAGCTAGGTGGGGATATAAATGGCTAAGTAAATATTATTACTGTAGTATGAAGAAATCCAAATACAAGAATAGTGGAAAGTTGTACTACAAACCACAATTACCAGTGTGGTTTCCAGAGATGACAAATATTTTAGAATATTTATCTAGAAACAAGAGACACGTTCATACCTACGGCATTTTCTTAGGCTGCTGACTCAATTCTATTCTAAGGGAGGACATCATGTTACTGTTATAAAATTTAAGTTACACAAAAATAAACCCTATCCAGTGACCATAAACAGCCCATGGATTTGCCTTATTTCCTCAGTCATTATGCTCAGTCATCAACTGCCTTTCCTTTTTTGTTTGCCAGAAGTACCTACAATTCACTGTAATTATTGTACATAACGCAATCTGTTTATACATGTCCATGTCAAATAATCAGGCATTTTGAACTGCTGGATAAGGATTTTCCTTGTATATAAAATCCAGTGTGTTGGAAGCAGTCACCTTGTCAAATGGCCTTAAACACATACAGTGTGACGTAGGCCGACATTTTCCACAAAGGTTTTAGTTCTCCATTATTTTCTTTAGAAAAAATAATTGCTATTACGACAAATGGTGCTCATCATGTTTATCTGGGAGGCACTATCCTCCTTGATTATCATCTTAGGTACATTTAACTCTCAGCCATGCTGAGCCTTGTCTCACTCCTAGCAAAGGAGACACTGACGTTCTGATTAAGCCCTTAAGAATTCTCATTCAGTGGCAGTACCTTAGAGCAGGGGTCCCCAACCCCTGGGCTGTGGACCGATACTGGTCCACGGTCTGTTGGGGACCGGGCTGCACAGCAGGAGGTGAGTAAGCGAAGCTTCATCTGTATCTGCAGCCGCTCCCCAGCGCTGGCATCACTGCCTCAGCTCCACCTCAGATCATCAGGCATTAGATTCTCATAGGAGCACTGGTCCCCGATGCCAAAGAGGTTGGGAACCGCTGCCTTAGACAATAACTGGGAATGTGCTAAATAAAGATCCTGAGGCCGTATGCTGGAGGTTCTGCCTCAGATACTCTGGGGGTGGGCCTAGGGTTCCGCATTTTTAATAAGCTCCTCAGTTTCCTCTTCTGTAAAATGGGAATAACAATAGTGCCTGCCTCATTAGGCAGCTGAGGAAATAAATGAGTTATTTTATGTAGAGTGCTCGGGCCAGAGTGCCGGGCACTCAGCTCTACGAGATGTGTGCTCGTCATTAACACTGTTGTTATTCTAATACAATCAGTCAGTAGTGGAGAGGGGATTTGGAAGTATTGTCTATTAGGTTTTTCAATATTAAGTGTGCATAAAAATCATTAAAAAAAAAAAACATGCAGGTGCCAGAGCTTCACTCTCAGAGATTCTGATTTAATAAAGCTGACACCTAGCCAGGGATCTGCATTCCTGTATTTCCTTAAGAATAAAAGGGGAGAATCAGCAGATATACTGTAAAGCAGGCATGCTCTTTTCACATTCCTAATCTCCAAGGCAAAAACACTTGCCTCTCAGACTGGGGCAAAGATGAGGCCCTTTCGGATAGAGTTTGGGGGGCCATTTGACAAAATGCCAAGAGACCATGAGAGAATCTCGATTTCTTACTGCATCTGTCAGAGGCCACACCGCCTGTCTGGGGCTGGCTCACACCGGCTGAGGAAACAGCTGCCGTCTCTGCAGGCTGCCCAGAGCACGCTCTGGGAAGCTGCTCCAGCTGGGCTTGGCAAGCCCACCTCTCCCTGCAGCGGGGGACATGTGGCCTGAGCTCTCCTCCCCCTAACCTGCCCACACCAGCGGGGTCCGGGCCAACTCAGGCCAGCTCCGGGGGCTGCTGAAGACCGGGCCTGAAATCCTTCTGCCTCTGCCTCTGCCGTTCAGTGCAACCACATGTTGCTGGGGAGGAAAGCAGCGAACGCCCCTGGCAAGCCCCAGAAGACTCCATGCCTGGGCAAGAACGCTTGAGAGCCCTTCCACCACATCGATGTGTCACGGAACCAGCCCGAACTTGCTGGTGTTCCTGACCACCGAAACTATCCCCGGTGTGCCTGAGATTTAAAGGGCGAGCTTCTCCAAAAGTGCCATAGCAAAGTGCAATGACAAAGCTCTTGTTCCATCCTGGATGACCATTTGCGATTATGCAAAGTATACATTTAAGCGTAATCGATACTTAAACCCCCTGGATCCTGATCAAGCCTGGATCCATCCATAAACAGACATTACGTCATAGTTAGGAGATAGGCATTTACATGGAGACAACTATGTCCTTGCTTTTCCTAAAAATGATGGCTTTTTGTAGAAAATTAGGTATAGGTTGTGTTATAATAAAGTAGAATTAACATTTTTTTAAAAAAATGCTTTCCTTCAAACTCCTATAATTTTTCTCCTACTTCTTTCTAAATCCAAGTGCACGTACTCTTTTTTCCTAAAATGCTACATATGGACAGGCTTGTCTCCAGCATTTGAGAAGCCGGGGGTTAGAGTGTGAGAGGAGACCCCTGGCCTGAGACTCCCCCCGACCCCCAGCTCTGGTTCCAGCATTACCAGGAGCCTCCCAGAGGCCTTCCGGGCATACCAGCAGAAATCCCAGCTCACACTTCCAGGTTCTTTCTGCACAGCTGTCCTTTGGCCTTTTCTTGGCCCTGGGGTAAATAAATACACTTGTGGCATGACTGGTCCCCAGGAGGACAGATGCGGGAAAGGCCTGCACAGACTTAAGCAGTCAAGTGAGGACTGCCAGGGTCCCATGAACCCTGAGCAGGAGTCGGGGTGTCAGCTACGGATGGGTACATCCTTTTGGAAGCCCTAAACCCTGACCTTATGGGGAAGGACCCAACCAGAAGAGGGATAGAACACTAAGGTTCAGGGTTCAGGATAGGGACCCAGGCTGCCCTACTCTAAGAGTGCTGCTGTCTATATAGTATCTACACAAAACACATACAGCATATTTTACATAGGGGGATGCCTTGGCCTGGACATTCTATCAAACATATGTCCCGCATAAACCACTACCACAGATTCCAAGGTTCTAGAAGGCAAAAACTAGAGAGATAATAAGTCTTTTCTTTTTGCATAGCACCTAGCTTCTATAGGCAGAGCTATCTCTTGATGTTGAAGTGCAAGTATGATGAGGTCACCTGCCTGCTGAAATCCTCAGAGGGGAGTAAAGAATATCTATTCGGAAGTCTTTGTATAAGCAAGGGATGTGTGCTACCATAAAACATACAGATGTCAAAAGAAAATCTCACTAACGAAGATCCAAAGAGAAGCTTTGGAGGTTCCCCAAACACTCTCTTCAACAGGTCCCCAGGCTTCGCTGCCTGCATGTCCTGGTAGCCTACATCTAGGTTAGCACTCAGCACTTCCTGCCCCTGGAAAGCCAGACCAGGCCAGGCGCCCCACCTCAGGGGCTTCAGCTCTTACCACCTGGCGTTGCAAACTGCACCCTGCCCATCAGTCTCCCTGCCCTGAGGTCTTGTATCTTACCAGTCCCAGCATTCCCATCGCTCATCCCACATGCTGACAGTCTCACTAGATGCCTTTTGCTTGATCACTGGCAGCAATAAGGACTCCAAGCCAAGGCAATCTGGGAGGCACTTTTATATATAGCTCTCACTCCCAGGGACTCTAAGTTCTCCGTCATTCAAGCAAAATGCCACTTTAATTCCTGGAAGACGAAGATGGTCTGAAAACAAATCAAACACCTGAATGTGTAGGCCACTGGGGCACATATGAAAATCTCCAACGTGTACTCTGAAGCAGTTCAATGTCATTCACTTGTAAAGCTGACCTCAGGTTGTATGCCTTTAAAAAGGGAAGTATTTGGTTAAAGAGTTGGAGTCACCCTTCTTCGGAAAGAATTTATACGCACACACACGTGTGCTATCATCATATTTGAAGGTCTCAAACTCTTACCCTTACTGAAATTGGGTGCAGGGTGCTGGTGACACGTATCAGAAACTGTCTAGACTTATTTGAAACAGGGCACGCTGTACCGATTTTAAGCAAGGTTAACTACATGCAGCAGATGGACTACTTCAAGGAAATGGAAAGTGATGCAAAAGCAATCGTCTTTTGACACGAAACCATGGATGACGTTACTTCTACCTGTGATCTAGGACTATTGGTACAATACGAAACCCTGGGCAATAACAGCAAAGACAGTCAGAACATTAAAAATACTGCACATCTGCAGGGGGCCCGTAACTTTACAAGTCTCAGAGGCATCTGGCCCCAGCGCCTGCTGCCCTCACTTTCTCTGCGAGTTTTCTGCGGAGTCAGGCGGAGAGGAGGCTTGTGCGAAGGGGCCTGATGTGACTTCCGCTCCTCCCTCTTCCACATCACACCTCTCTCAGCTTCCAACCTGCTCAGAAGGCTGTCTCTGTGTCCTGAGGCCGTGGGCTTGAGGCAGATGCTGTCACGGCTCCATCTCAGGTAGATCCAGGGATTCGATCTGAAAGCCAGCAGCTTCTGGATATCTTTCCTCTGACGAAGCAGAGTTACCTCTGTGGCTGGCAAGAACTGACGGGCCTCTTAACAGCTTCTTGGGCCAGGCTAGGAGAACTTGAGGCCGAGTCTCACCCTCCAGGGCAGCCATGTTTCATAAAGAGGATGGGAGTCAGTCAAGACCTCAGAGGGTTTCAGAATTCTCACAGTGAGAACTAAAACCCAAACTTACCTGGGTAGCTTCACCTTTCATCTTGTTAAGACAGATACCCGCTTCCCCAAGTTCATCCTTCATCTGAAAACTCAGAGCAAATCACCAGCAAACTTAGTCCGCTCATTCACTGTGGCCTGAATGAACATTACACTAACTGTCTGCCTTTAGTTCTCCTAAACCCATCTGCCTGGGGCCAGGGTCTGCTCCCTCATAATTCTTCACTGACCACTGCCAGTGAGTGATCTCATCTTTCCTTAAATTCAGAACTTGTTTCTATCCCTCACCTATATAAATTGCTAAATGAGGCAATTAATCACGGTCAAACGCTGGAATTATTAAAACTCATCTGCATCTCAGCAGCCTTCCATTATTAGTTAACCTCTCCATGCCTTGCCCTTCCCACTAGTTGTCAGCTTCTTGAGGGGAAGATATGTCTCTGCCTTTTAATTTTCCAGGTTAGGTTCTTAAAATTACACTTCTGAGCACGCTGACATTGGGGGTTGGGGTGAGGTGGAGAGAGAAGGGGCCTTTGCTTTTAGCAAGATAGTTTGCATGAACAAACAGTAATTAGCAGCTCTTCCTTGCTCATTCTCATTCTCAGCAGGGGCTGCCCTCAAAAGAGCCCCTGATAAATGCTCCATTCTCTATTGATAATAATTGCTGAGACTTCCCCCAACTGGGCCAGGCCTGAGAACCTTTGGCCCTAAAGACGCTGAAGATCTCTGAAAGCCCAGACATCAAGTGGAACCCGACGCCTCCTTCCCACAGAGGGTGTGGGAAGGTTATTACACACATGTGCACGCGCAGAGCCTCTCCCAGAGCTGTAAGGCTGAATGAAGGAGAATTAATGGGGCTGAATCATCAAAATCTGCCAGAGACACTTTTATCGTGGCAGAACCAGTTCTGAGCTCCCTCCGTGCTCTTGCCTAGAGCGGGGCCAAGCAAACACTCGGCTCAGATCCCTTCAGGGGGCGGGGCCTCTCCTCAGCCGCCAGTACATGGATGTCCAAAACCCAAACAAGCAACAGTTAGAATGGGGTTGACCCAGCCTCTGCTGACAGTAGCCCTCCGACAGCTCTGCGCAGACAACCTGTGCTCCCCAAAACTCTTACAGAATGCTGGCCGAGTCCGTGCCGCCCAAACCTCCCGCAGGGTGGCACCTGAAAGAGCAAGGGACTTAAAACCGAGTAAGACAAGCCGGGCTCCCACTGCTCCGAAGCGACTGGTGCACTCGTCTAAAATAAAAAGGTCTCTGTCTGCAAAGCCCGTTTGCTCTACCGGTAATCCACCCCCGCCCCCAGCCCAGCGTGTCCGCCCCGTACAGCTGTTTTTAATCCCTACTTTTCTCACTTGGCGTCCCGGGCTCGGGCTGACCAGACGCGGAGCCACTTAGCGTTTCCTCCTCCCCCTGTCGGGGTCTGTCCTCCCTCCGTCGTCTCCTCTTTCCCCGCCTGCATCCCTGGGGGGCAGAGTGTGGGAAGAACGAATTTCCGCCTGGTTTGCTCGCCACTCGCCGACTTGGGTCCCTTCCGGACGCAGCCTGCGCACCCCGGCTCCTCCCCCGGCTGTTCCACCCGGGCCGAGCTCCCAGTCCGGGACCCAGAGCGGGGAGGCGCAGGCTGCGGGGGCCGAGCCGCCGGGGCGCTGCAGCCAAGCCGCGCCCCGAGCAGCTCTTGGAAGGTCTCCCGCCTGCAGCTGGGGAATCCACTCGGCGGGGAGAATCCGTGCCAGGGAATCCAGCTCTCCGGACTCGAGCTGCAAACAAAAAGCTCAGTTCTTGCTACCCCCTCCGCCCCGCGACGCGCACCCGGAGCAACAGTTTTCTGCAGAAATGCAACAAGTAGCACCCGGAGCTCGCCGAGCGCCCTGCGCCTCCTGACTTGGCTGGGCGAAGCCCGCCTGCGGAGACCCGGGCCAGCCACCGGACAAAGGGCGGAGGAGGGGCTGGATCGCGGAGCGGAGTCCGAGAGAGGCCATTTAGCGACTCTGGCCAGGCCAAGGGGAATGCAGAAGAGACACAAGGCCGGCGGGCCCAGAGGACGACCCGGCCGCTGCACGCAGGGCGGGCGGCGATGGAGGCTGCCCGCGCCGTGCGCTTCCTGCTCGTGGTGTGCGGCTGCCTCACGCTCCCGCCGCGGGCGGAGCCCGTGTGCCCGGAGCGCTGCGACTGCCAGCATCCCCAGCACCTCCTGTGCACCAACAGGGGGCTCCGCGCCGTGCCCAAGACCAGCTCGCTGCCAAACCCCCAGGATGTGCTCACCTACAGCCTCGGCGGTAACTTCATAACCAACATCACCGCCTTTGACTTCCACCGCCTGGGGCAGCTCAGACGGCTGGACCTGCAGTACAACCAGATCCGCTCCCTGCACCCCAAGACCTTCGAGAAGCTCTCGCGACTGGAGGAGCTCTATTTAGGGAACAACCTCCTGCAGGCGCTGGCCCCAGGCACGCTGGCCCCGCTGCGCAAGCTGCGCATCCTCTACGCCAACGGCAACGAGATCAGCCGCCTGAGCCGCGGCTCGTTCGAGGGCCTAGAGAGTCTGGTCAAGCTGCGGCTGGACGGGAACGCCCTGGGGGCGCTGCCGGACGCGGTCTTCGCCCCCTTGGGCAATTTGCTCTATCTACATCTGGAGTCCAACCGGATCCGGTTTCTGGGCAAGAACGCCTTCGCCCAGCTGGGCAAGCTGCGGTTCCTCAACCTCTCCGCCAACGAGCTGCAGCCCTCCTTACGACACGCGGCCACCTTCGCGCCGCTGCGCTCCCTCTCCACCCTCATCCTCTCGGCCAACAGCTTGCAGCACCTCGGGCCGCGCGTCTTCCAGCACCTGCCGCGCCTCGGCCTGCTCTCCCTCAGGGGCAACCAGCTCACGAACCTCGCACCCGAGGCCTTCTGGGGCTTGGAGGCCCTGCGCGAGCTGCGCCTGGAGGGCAACCGGCTGAGCCAGCTGCCGGTGGCGCTGCTGCAGCCTCTGCACAGCCTGGAGGCCCTGGACCTGAGCGGCAACGAGCTGTCCGCGCTGCACCCCACTGCCTTTGGCCGCCTGGGCCGGTTGCGCGAGCTCAGCCTACGCGACAACGCTCTCAGCGCCCTCTCTGGGGACATCTTCGCCGCCAGCCCGGCCCTCTACCGGCTGGATCTAGACGGCAACGGCTGGACTTGCGACTGCCGGCTACGGGGCCTGAAGCGCTGGATGGGCGACTGGCACTCGCAAGGCCGCCTTCTCACCGTCTTTGTGCAGTGTCGCCACCCCCCGGCCCTGAGGGGGAAGTACCTGGATTACCTAGACGACCAGCAATTGCAGAACGGGACTTGCGCAGATCCCCCGCCCTCGGTTTCCCCCACCGCCGACGGCGCGCGGCGACCTTTACCTACTGCCACCAGGGAGGAAATGGCGCCCCCTGCAGGTGGCCTCGCGGAGGAGATGCCGCCTCAGCCGCAGTCCCAGCAGCGGGGGCGATTACTGCCCGGGGTGGCCTGGGATGGGGCCGCCAGGGAGCTGCTGGGCAACCGCAGCGCCCTGAGGCTGAGCCGACGCGGCCCGGGCCTCCAGCAGCCGGGCCCCTCCGCCGCGGCTGCCGCGGGCCAGGCGCCCCCCTCGCTGGACCCGCTCGAGAAGCTCGAGCGGCAGCGTCCTACTCCCGACGACCCCGCCCCTGCGGAGCCCACCTCGACGGCTGCGCGGGCCTCTGCGCCCCGGCCCGCCGGCGACCCCTGGCAGCGCGCGGTGAAGCAGCTCCTGGCCGCCCAGCAGCAAGAGAGCGCCGCGCCGTCCGACGGCGGGGCCGGCCTGCCGCCGCTGGTGTCCGACCCGTGTGACTTCAACAAGTTCGTCCTGTGCAACCTGACGGTGGAGGCGGTGGGCTCCGACAGCGCCTCGGTGCGCTGGGCGGTGCGCGAGCACCGCAGCCCCCGGCCGCTGGGCGGCGCGCGCTTCCGCCTGCTCTTCGACCGCTTTGGCCAGCAGCCGAAATTCCACCGCTTCGTCTACCTGCCCGAGCGCAGCGACTCGGCCACCCTGCGCGAGCTGCGCGGGGACACGCCCTACCTGGTGTGCGTGGAGGGCGTGCTCGGGGGCCGGGTCTGCCCGGTGGCCCCCCGCGACCACTGCGCGGGGCTGGTCACCTTGCCGGAGCCTGGGAGTCGGAGCGGTGTTGACTACCAGCTGCTGACCTTGGCCCTGCTGGCCGTCAACGCGCTGCTGGTGCTCCTGGCCTTGGCGGCCTGGGGCTCACGCTGGCTGCGGAGGAAGCTGCGCGCCCGGCGAAAGGGCGGGGCCCCTGTCCACGTGCGCCACATGTACTCCACCCGGCGGCCCCTGCGCTCCATGGGCACTGGCGTGTCTGCCGACTTCTCCGGCTTCCAGTCGCACCGGCCGCGCACCACCGTGTGCGCGCTCAGCGAGGCGGACCTCATCGAGTTCCCCTGCGACCGCTTCATGGACAGTGCGGGCGGAGGCGGCGGTGGCAGCTTGAGGCGCGAGGATCACCTCCTGCAACGCTTTGCCGACTAGATCCAGGGCCTCCCGCGGTGTGGAGACTGTCTCAGTGGCCTTGGGGAGCCGCCTCTCTGCTGGGCCCCCTCAACCCACCTCGGGGCGGGGGAAGATGTCATTTCATCAGAGCGTCTCCTTTCCCCCCTTCTGTGCACTTGCCAGAGAGGCCAAAGGGAACAGACAGCTAATTCGGTTCCCCGCTCCCCCACTCCCCATTCCCAGTAGTCACTCATGAAATAAATGGATGGTACTTGGTAGTCAAGGCCACTAGTAGGGGACACGTGGATGGTGGGGTCTAGAGGTGGGAGGCCTTTATGTGGAGACGTAGGCGCAGCTATGAGAATGGTGTTTGTGGCATTGCAGTGCAATAGCCTGACCCCTTTAGGAGTAGAAAAGGGTGATTGTTCCCCCAATATGGCCAGAAAGGGATTTAGATGCATGCTTTTTATTTGTGCGGTGTCAAAAAGAAGAGTTTGGGTTCTGTTTAAGGAAAAAGGAGCGTATTATACCATTACAAAGGAGGCTTGGCAAGGGACTGCACTGCTCAAGTGACTGCACTGCTCCCGTGGTCTATGCCAGGAAGGCTGATGTGAACAGGTGGCAAAGTCTAACACACTCACCAAGGAACTCTTTTACGAACATTCAGGATAACTTAACGTTTAAATAATTAGACACTTTTTTTTTTTTCAACAATGTGAAGAGCTCTGACATTTAACAAACTGACGAATAAACTCAAGGACTCTTTTAGTTGAGCCCAGGGGTTCAACTATTTTCTTTTTAACCTTAACATCACAAGAACGTTGGCTGCCCTTGGGGTTAACTAAAATTACATGTTTGCTCTGGAGAAGGCTGCGTGCAAGACTTCTCTATCAGGGTTGCTCCTGTGGCTTTCTAATTTTATTTTTGTAAACCTATACATGGAAAAGGAGATTTCAGTGCCTGACTGGATAAAGAATGTAATGTATATGTGACTGATGACCCCGTAGGGAACACCAGTGTTCCGGTTTGCTTACCACGTCTCTGACAATGTGTCCAGATTGGAATAAATGTTATGTGGTCCTTTCCACATTTTTATCAGCGACACACAGTTGACTGTGCCCTATATCCTTCGAGCTGCACAGTTAAATGATAAAAGTGATTTCCTAATAGGGGGGCAAAAGGTGATTGTCAATCAATAGTGTAGTATTTGATCATGTTCATGTCTTAATCTATATGAAATCTTAGAAGGGAAGAAATTATCGGGGGAAAATGTGAAAAAAATGTACATCAGTGGTTGTCTGTTTCTACTAAAACCAGAAGATTGTTAAGAGTACTTAAACCTCACTGTGAAATAATTCTATATTTTGCAAATGAATCCCTTCACTACCCAGCGTTTTACCATGTTATTAAATCGTATCTTTTAGCTAATAATCGCAGTATTTCTTTTAAATGTTTTTGTTTTAAACTTAGTCTCTTTTATTTGCTCTGTTGTTTTCAACTATTTGAGATACTATCGTTCCCTGATATTTATGAGGACGTGTTTATCACTAAATGTAGTGCTTTGGTTTACATTAATAGTTTCGTGTGTGGTCTACAAATGTAGTCGCTAAGAGGGCGTATGTGGTGATATTGACCTCTGGTTACGGATTCAATGGCAGTGGGGTGCGTGGAGGCCACTGCAATGGTGCTAAGGATGACAGCGAATCTTCTGCATAGGGCCTTAAGCCCCTGAGGGTCCTGATGACTCAGGGAATCTATCATAGTCCAGGGGTCCTTCACCCCAAGTCCACTGCTTTTATGTCTGGCCTCATTGAGCCAGGCCTGCCCTTGTCCCAACAGCTGAGTAGGGACCTGATCTTTGTTTATGTTCAGATGAATAAATGTCCAGACCACTTAACGTGCAGCTGCTTTTCTGGCAGTCTTATCTGTGGGGCCAGAAAAACTTAATAAACCACAGGAAACAGATTGTCATTCTTAGTTTGCTTCCAGAGCTTACTTTGGATTCCAAGCTTATTGGTACAGCGAGGGGAGAGGTGTAATTGTTTGCTCTTATTTGCAACCCTTGGGCTGTCTCGCGCCTTTCCTATTCCTCACTTTTTTTTTCATTCGTACAGCCATTGCATCTCTTAGCTGTTTCTTTTGCACAGCAATATATTGAGTCCTATTAAGAGTCTGGAACAGACCTCTGATTTTTCTCACCACCCACCCTTTTAACTGCAGGTCATCACTGAAAATGCTTAATGCCTGGATCTGTGTAAAAACAGTTTCACTGGAAAGTCTTTCAGTGGGAAATGAATAAATGTTATACATTGTCATGTTCAGTTCCTTCAATAAACCCACTTACTAATAGAGATGTTTCATTCTTGGAGTTTCTAATATTTTATACACTTTCATAATGCTACACCACATCTTTCTACAGCAGTTTTCGTCAGAGAAAATGAAACAGAAGTAGGAAGTCTTTCTGTCCGCTTTCAATGATTTTTTTTTTTCTTTTCCAAGGTAGAGTACAGATCTTATTGTTAAGGAATGGTTGTGTGACTTTTTGCCCGCAGAAACAACGAAATGGCTCTAAAAGCGAGGGTCAGCCATGATGTGAAAACGCTGTTAGAACACCAGTGACAGCAAGATGATTGGGTCTCAGCAGGTGTCAGCTGTTTAAAGGAAACCAAATTAAAAGCCAAGCCCTTTGACCGTCACGGTCAATAATAAGAAAGTATTATCTTGAACTGTAGGTCGTTGTTGTCAGTACGAAGTTTATGGAAAGATAAAATCCCTAAGGAAAAAGGAATCGACTTTGTAAGAGGAAGGAGTGTTAAATAAGGAGCCATTGAAGCTTTCTGGAATCTGGGGGGACCCTCAGCTCAACCAATAAGAGTGTTGCTTTCATAAGGCAGATCATTTGGTGATGCTGCAGGGTAATAATTGGCATGTGATCCGAACACCTTCACTGTTCGCCACATTCTTGGTTTTCACCAGAAGTACAGCCATGTGGGCAGCTTCTGTATATTAAGAATCCAATAAAATAGACAACAGATTACCTACATGGTATTTTTGTAGTTAACCTCTCCCCATCTGCTGCTAAGACTTGGGGACGAGTGACAATGAAGCATTCTAATCTTAGACATGTATTCAACATTCCAGACCCAGGTTCAAAACAGATTCCTGCTCAGTCTTATCCCTTCATCATCTCAGAGAATTATATTAATGTTCAGAATGGCTTTAAGGAAGCGGTGAAAGAATCTTAGCCCTCTGAGATTGCGTTCATTCTGTTGGTTTCATCTCCTTGTGACTCAGCTTCTGCCTCGGTTACAGCACAGTCCTAAAAGTCCTGACTTCAGAATGCTATGGGTTCGACAGCAGCAGTGACACCCCAGATAGTAAATATTGGATGTATTCTTAGTAGCAATATTCTCCTGTGCACAGGGCAACAAGTTGTATGATACATTTTAGAAATTTCATGGACAAGGCATTTGTGCTTAAGCCCAACTAATCAGAAAATTCAGAGAATGGATTCCAGCACCCCTTCCTCTCTCGTTTTGGTTAATTGAGGCTCTTCTCTAATGTAGCGTGGAAAATTGCTCTTAAAAATACTTTCTCATTACTTTAAAAAGTGACTATATAAGTATATGAGCCACAAATTTTTTAAACTCTTGGTATAAATCAATTCATCCTTTAGATCGGAACTAAGTTTGGGTAAATGGTCTTGATTACATAGTACCCTAGCCCTCCCCTCCCCCCCCCACTTTCCATTAACTTAGTGATAGCATCTCCAAGTGTCCTTTTACGCCTAGTTTACTTAACAGGATACATTGAATACACAAATGTCCCCCCCCCACCTCCCACCCCGCCCCGAGGGATTTCAGGTCACTTCATCCTTCTCAGTCATGTGGCAAATAGTATTCTTTTCCTTTGGCCTGGGTGACAGGTTACCTGGAAATTATACTTAGCTACATTAATTACTGAAATAGGGGGACAATTTAGCTTCCTGATACCTGGTTGCTTTATCTCGGGGCAGAGTACCTCAGGATCTCATTACATCTGTTTGCAAATTTTAAAGCTATAGGTGGTGTGATTCCTTACTGACACAGAAACAGGGCTGTATAATTTGCCTGGGAACTGGCATCTGATGCTGGACAGACATAAATTGTCATGCGCCAGCATTTTGAGCAACAGCATCTTCTGACAACATTTCTTTCAAACTCAGCAAAGCTTTACAGCCCTGGCTCTGAGACAGGGCATCACTGTTGTAGGTTAAGGCCAGCCAAGGCCACACTGCAGTAATTCACATTTCTGAGTTACAGCTTTTGATTAAGTTGTGCTTGCCCCTGCATCTAATTATACACTTAACTCTTAGTATATATGCATGCTATAGTGTGTGGGGACATATTTTTAATGGTGACCACACTTTTAATTCCTCCTTTCCCAACTGTGGCACCCTGAGGATTTTTTACGTTAAGAAATTAAAATGTTTACTAATAATAACAAACACCCACATTAACATTACGCGATAACAGTCAACATTTTGTGATTTTTGTGTTTTCAGCTTTCAATATCCCTAATGAAAAAACTCTCGATTTCCTTTCCCACACCCTGACCTCAAAACCAACCACCGCTGTGAGTTGGATGTGGTTCTTTCTAAGAGTCGATTCTCCTTATTCACAGAGATGTTGTATGACGTCACAGCAAACTGAATCAGCGGATACTGAGTCGTTGATCCCGGGGGAAATTCAGAGTTAGGTTTCTACGAGCCTCTTGTCACAATATTTCCATCAACCTATCAATACATACCCTTATTTTATGTGTGTTTCTGTTTAAAGGAAACCAAACCAAAGAAAATGGAGGAGGGGGAAGAGAGAGAGAGAGACAGAGAGGGAGGGAGGGAGGAGAATAATAACATGATAACATGATAACTAAATGCAATGGCATGATTGCACCAGAGGGATAACAGCTAAAAAGGGTATTATTGTTGATACATGTGGAATATGGATTGTGGATTGGATAATAGCATTTCTCTTGATAATTGCCCTGTGGTTATTTAAGAGAATGTCCTTGTTCTTAGGAAATAAACTGAAATATTTAGGGGCAAGTAAACATGATGCCTGTGGTTTATTTTGATATAGTTGAGAGAATGTTTAAAGCAAATGGGGCAAAATATTATCAATTGGTAAAACTGGTTAAAGGGATACAGATATTTTCTAAAATATTCTTGCAAATTTTTTGGAAAGTTGAAAATTATAAGTTTTTTTTTTAAAGAACCAAATAAGAAAGAGAGGGTATAATGAATGACACAAACAAGGTCTGAGGAAGAGCAGCCTAAGTAAAATGAAGCACAAGGCAAAGACAAAAATTTGTATGTGCGTGTGTGTCTACCTCATTTCCATAGTAAGACTTAAAATCAGGTTGTGTGAATCATCCAAATTTTCTCCTATCAAAGTTGATTTTGACTATTTTGCTTTTTTGATTTTCCATATAAATCTTAGATTCAGCTTGTTATTGCCACACAAAGAAATGTCTGGTGGGATTTTGATTTGGATTACATTAAATCTATAGATCACTTGGGAGTATTCAAGAGTATTGGTAAACCCAATACTGTATAATAATCACCGGATCTCAAAATTTTAGATGGACAATAAGTAGCTCATTGTCATAGAGAAAATAAAATACTTGATTCACATTGCCTACATCAAAGGTATTATTAACTAAAAACATGGAACCTTTTAGGAAAGAGAGAAGCTGTATTTGAGATTTTTATCTTGGTTTTATGTATCTGTTATTTTATGTAAGTAAAGACTTAAAGAGGGCATTACATAAAATGAATATGTCAGACACAAGTTGTGACTAGTAGGGAATGTGGTAGGGCATCTAATTTATTTAACAGATTCTTATAAGCATGTACTCTGTGCCAGGCACTGTTTTAAGAGCTTCTGCCTCACTAATTCATCTGGTCCTCATTATGAAACCCTCTGAGGTCGGTGCTGTTTCTATTCTCTCTCTAGAGATGAGGAAACTGAGGCGCAGAGAAGTGATGTGTTCTGACCAGGCTCCCCGAGTGGGGAGGTAATGGAGTCTGGCCTGGAAGCCAGGCTGGCTGGCCCCAGAGTCCTTGCTGTCAGTTCTGACACTGACACCTTGTGTGCACACATGACAACTGGGAAGACATGAGGGGCTTATTCATAAGATTTGCATGAACTTTTTCCTCTTTTTCTCCAATACAATACTTTAAAAATCACCTCTAAGTAGTGTGGGCTTCATTTTCTGCCTATTTTTCTTAATCTGTGTAACATGTCAAGGGCAGTATCCAGTGACATGTCATTCACTGTTAAATACTTAATGAGAGACATTAGTCCACCTCACAGCCATGAATGCTTCACTCTGTCTTGACATGGATGGGTCACTGCTGTGTGCTGGGGGTTAGTTCTTTCCACTGGTTTGGGTGCTCCCTTAGGACAAGGATGCCACCTTGTGTTTCTCTTTGTGTCTCCACAGGGCCTGGCTAGCTTAGAGTCCTGGCTACCTGTTTGTTGATGAGTGCCACAAGGCAGCTGGTCAACCTTTCCTCACTGAGACACACATGCCAAACACTGTTGACATAAGAGATATACACTTGCGTGTTAGGTCAGGCCATTTAATAGCTGTAATTCTGCCCAAATATACATTTATATAGCAATGGTTGAAAATTGATGGATGCTGTAAAATGGTCTGGGGGTACAATACAATTCTACTTTTTCTGTCTTTAATATAGGAATACAGTTTTCAAAAAGTGAACTTTTGGGAAATTTAACACACATGTCTTCCCTTTCTGTATTATTTCATATTGCTTAGAAAAAAAATCTTGGATTGTTCTTATTTATGTTGGTCTTCCTATCATCTAGCATAGTGCATTTCACATAGCAGATTCTCAATAAATGCTAGCAGAACTTAAAATATTTTAAGCATCAGTCCTCTTAGAAAGAGAGTTATAGTAGGAAGAATTTTTTTCATCAATTATCTTTTGGATCTAGCAGAGCCTGAGCTTTTGCTTTCCAGGACATGGAACAGAAAATTGTTGTGTACTGATGTACACTGATGATTTAGTCCCATTCTTTAATAACTGCTTCCCCCACAAAATCATGACTGAGACTTGTAAAAAAAATCCAAGGCATAACAATTTATGAATTTCTTTCTACGCCAGAAAGACACGATAAGACAAGTGTTTTAGTGAGATAAGGGGACATTTTAGCGACACTCTGAGGCATGGATTGAAGTATAGGCGAGGAGTCCCACCAGGTGAGTGATTATCTGTAGTTGCCAGAGGGAGCAGGCTCAGTGGCTGATGGAGCTGCTGGCCTCGGCGTATTTATCATCATTATCTCAGGGGACAGAAACCAATATCTCTGTTCTCGTGGGTGCACATCCATAAAAGGAGGCACAATCCAGTGGAAAAGAATTTGTGTGTATAGGTATGGTGTGCATGTGTGTGTGTGTGTGTGTGTGTGAGAGAGAGAGAGAGAGAGAGAGAGAGAGAGAGAGATGGAGAGACAGATTGGTTTCTCACATTTTCTTTCTTCTTGTAACTTTTTTCCTATTTTTACCAAAAAGGGAAGATGACAACAGTCTGTCATCTGCAAGCTCAGAGTCACATAGCTACTCCACTCTGTGAGATTTCAAGGGGCATAGTTTTTCCTTATAAGGGAGCCAAGGAAGGCTGCAAGATCTGGACGATCTGAGTTATCATCTCCCGGTCTGTGATTGCCATCTGATTAGGGAGGCCAGAGGTGAGGGCTGTGACCTTGGATGACGCTGGCGCTAGCTGTCTGCCTTTCTCCCCATCCCCCACCCCCCAGCATGGTGTTAACTGCTTTCTGGCCTGGAGTTTAGAGGCAAACTCTGGGACCTGAGTTCACGGACAGCAGCAGCCTGCTTACCTGACAGGTGGAGCAGAGCCCGGTGAAAACTGTGGTGTGGAAGGGGCGCAATGAAAGGGGCTGGGGTGCTCGGTCCCCAGCAGCCCTGGGACAAGGTCAAGGGAGTGAAAGTATTTGCAGCAAGAAGCGGTTGCCATTCATTTCTGTTTACTAGGGCTGCTGTCACCAAGTAGCATAAAATGGGTGGCTTTTTAAATAACACAAATTCATTGTCCCACGGTTCTGGAGGCCGGAAGTCCGAGATCACGACATCCTCCTTCTGAGGGCTGCGAAGGAGATCAGCGAGCATCCGTGCTCGCCTCCAGTGCTTTGCTGGCCATCTTTGACATCTTTGTCCTTGGCTTGTAGATGCATCAGTCAGCCCGATAATATCTGCCTCTGTCTTCTCCCAGTGTTCTGCCTGTGTGCCTGTCTCGGTCCGATTTTTCCCCTTTTGAAAGGATACCAGCCATATTGGAGTAGGGGCCCAGCCCACCTCACTAGGATCTCTTCCTAACAGCAATTACATCTGTAATGACTCTATTTCCAAATAATGCCACATTCCAAAGTACTGAAGGTTAAGACTTGAACCTCTGAATTTTTCGAGGGGGAGGAGCACAATTCAGCCCATAACGGAGTTCAATCTGTCGATGCTTGATTCCGCTGGGAGTATTTTCCTGATGATGAAGTAAAGGAAACAGGGAAGGGACAGGAAAACAGGAGAGGAAATGGTGGAGCACTTGATTTTTTCTAACAGGAAGTGGGGAGGTGTAACAGGTGAAGCCTGTGGGCACACAGTAGGTGTCCTGAACCATTTGGTCAGTCATCTTTTGGGCACTGCCAGTATCTTAGTTGAAAGATAATCTGTGGGTCAAAGAAGACCTAAGACCCCAAAGCTTTTGCAAACGCTCAGTGATGTGTGGATTTCAGCTGCCCAGGAAAAGTTACCCAAAGTCCTTGGCCTAATGCCTTGGGACATGTGTGTGTGTATGTGGGGGGGAGGGGGGTTTGGGGGGCTCCCCTGAGAGCCTTCCTCTCTTCCTGGGTTCTCCAGTCTGGTGAACCTATTTGGGAAGGAGTAGCTTTGAAAGGAATCCCATTGTTTCAGCCACTTATCTTCTTAATAGGACAGTATTTTCAAAATAAATGCTTTATTCCTTTACCAAAAGCCAAGATAGAATGAAATTTAGCTAAGACAGGGTGCTGGGTGCTGTGTTAGCTACGTGTATGCATTATCTCAGTCTTCACAGAAGCCAATCATATTATTATTCCCATTTTCCAGATGAAACAATTAAGGCTCAGAGTTCAGACACTTGCTCAGGGGCTCAAAAGTGTTAGTTGATCACTGGGCACTTTTTACTCCTCTCATTCTTCCCAGCCGCTGTCCTCGGCATTTGAGGGAAAAATCTTTGAAGGATGTAGATTTTTAAAAGATTTTAAATATCACGTTGCAATAAGAATTCGAGCCTCCGTTGTCAAATGAGGAGGCTGGATTTTGATGATCCCTCTGTGTTCGTGTAACCCCAAAGTGCATCTAAAATTATAATTTTTTCATAATTATCATTTTCCTGTTTTGGATATAAGAAGGAGAGGATGGGGGCTGTCAATATGCCTTTTTCTTTGCCTTTTCTTTTTTTCAGATGGAATTTCAACATCTCCTTGTGGAATTTCCTGGTTCTCAACCAAGTATGTAGCTCCAGTCTCTCAGAAGCTCAGCTATTTTTGACCACGATGAGATTAGAATCTGGTTATTTCGGGGGTGGGGGGGAGATCTCTTTGGAGACTCATATTTTTCTTTTTCCTTCTTCAAGGACTCCCGTGCTTGTCCTGCTCTGGCAGATGTGTGGAGCTGGCCACGGGCAGCCTCGTTTGCGCCCAACAGCGGCCAATCCGCCTGGCCAGGGAAGATGCCCGTCTCCTGGTGCCGAGATCATCATCGGTGCTGGGCACATCTCCCACTGGCCAGCGAGCTGCTGTGACTGATTTAGTTCCCGAAGACTCACTTGTTTGTGGATATGGTAATGATGCCAGTAAAATTCAATTACTGCGTCCCAGAGGACCTTAGCGAGTGACAATAAATTAGGAAACATGAGCTTCAGAGTATCTGAACTGAAATTATAATGGGGCTATTGAAAAGCAAACAAACAAAAATCCTAAGCATTCATTTAATAATAGATGCTGCAGTTTCCCCTACCGACAATTAGCTCATCAACTAACCCTTTGTTCTTGCCATAAAAGAATATGCTTTAGACACAGCCCGAAACATTTTATCTTAATGACTTGGCTTTGTCGCCCCCCCCCCCAAAGCACACCTGGTTTCTGGGGGCTGGTAGGGAGGGAGGGAGCAGCCGCCTGGAAGGGCCTCGCAGGGCCGGTGCACTAATCCGAGCCTGGCTCACAGATGCTCGCCCAGCCCATGGCCTTGGGTTTCAGGTTGCCATCCAGGGCTGAGGTCTGAATGGAGGTTGTAACCTCAGAAGGTCTCGCTAGCACTTAACCACCGCCATCCATCAAGAATGTCAAGGCTTGCATTGTCTCGCTAATTCGAACCAGCTTTCCTGCTATCAGATCCTTCCTCATTCCTAACCTTTCCTCCCATCTTTCCTCCTCTGTGTGGCAGTTCGTAGCCTCTCCGGGCCATGCCTCCCGCCTGCGAGTCGTGCGCTGAGAGGCCACTCTTGGAGGAGTGGTTCCTTTGCCCTCCCTCCTCCATGCCGTAAGTGGAACGTGCAGAATTAGCTGATGTTTCTTCTCTGGTATGAATTTCAACAAAGAAAGAAAGCCCGTTGAAAGCAGTCTGGATCTGTCTGCAGACGCTATTTTGCAGATAATCTTGAAGTTAAAATGGTGTGTCATTACTATCTGCCTGCACTTTATTCTCTTTCTCAACCAGCTTCCGACATCCCACTGTGTAACACAGAACCGATGAGCAGAGGAGATACGAGAAGATGACAGAGGCACTAAAATAATTCTGAATTCGCAGCAGGTCACTCTCCATCTGCAGTGAATATTTTGGGGGTTATCTACCGAGAGAGAGCCCCTTTCTTAGAGAATTGCTCCCCGCTCTCCACCACCGCATGGAGGGCTATAAGTGTGCATCATGCTACATGCCCTGGCTCCCCACCTGCGCCCCCGCAAGGCTGGCCAACTCGTGACCCAGGCTGGGCACCGCCGAATCTTGTGCCGAGAGCGGGAACGTCAGCCAGCTGTTTGGTCGTGCCGGAGTTGGGGGAGGGCACGAGTTCTGGAGTCTGGGGCCACTGTTTCCAGGCGCCTGCACAGAGAGGTGGAAGCAAGAGGGCGAGGTCGTTTGCCATGGATCAGAGATGTCAAGAGGAGCAGGGGCTAGGAGCGACCACCTGCTTCCTCCCTCTAGACTCTTGTGAAACCTGGCTGCATACACTTCGATGTGTCCCCTTGGATTCTCCCAGTAAAGGCCTTTTGGCTTGGGTTGGTCTTAGTAGGGGTAGGTGTGTGTTTGTGTGTTTGTGTGAGTGTGTGTGCGCACGCACG
This sequence comes from Macroglossus sobrinus, assembly GCA_004027375.1. Lineage (NCBI taxonomy): Eukaryota > Metazoa > Chordata > Mammalia > Chiroptera > Pteropodidae > Macroglossus > Macroglossus sobrinus. Next base: position 156,096 of record PVKZ01003034.1, read on the forward strand.
CGTGTGTGTGTAAACTGGCAAAAGAGCCTAGGGCATTGGCATCTAACCTCTTTATGGGCTTGGGTGGCATTGGAGACCAGCGTCACGAATGGCGGTAACATGATACTGTGACTATAGCCCGTTAAACAAGTGCCGAATGGATGGTGAGAGCAGATCAGGCAACGAGAGCGGCTTTACTGCCGAAGAGCAAACTTTATGAACAGGGCGATGCTCCGTTTCCCTTTGCCAGCCCCCGAAACCCTGGCCCGTGTCCTCTCTGTAAGAAGGTGGCCAACGCTTCATCTTAAGCAACAGGCCGTCCTTACCCCTTTATCTAACCCGTGTCTCAGCCAACGCCCGCTGCGTGTTCATCTTCTCAGCGCCCTGAAAATTATTTTTCTAAGATGTTCACAGATGATAAAATCGTAATGTATTATTCCATCAAGAGCAAGGAAACTAGCAATTTGTGGCACAAAATTAGGAGCGATTCTTTCCATCACAAAGAGACGGAAGTTCTAAGATATCAAGAGATAAAAACAACAGCCAAAGGCTTTCACTGTTCCTTTCTTTCTCACAAAACACAACGCTCGGCAGTGTTCGTGGTTTGCACACACTGCTTCCTGTCCTCTGCCAAAGCAGGGATTTTATTCAGCGTCTCAGCTGTTCTGGGGCCTGCACCATGGGTGTGTGTGTGTGGTGGGGGGTGGTGTTGGCTGGGCAGGGAGGACACACAGAAGAGTGTTGCTCGCAATGCCCCAGCCAAAGTCCGGGCCTTTGCAGGCAATCACGTGACCTCCCCTGATGGGTCCAGTCTGACCTCCCTCCCATTTGGCACCAGGAAGGGCTAATGTCTGTCCCTTACAGATCAGAAAAATGAATGAGTTGAGCATAACCTCTAAATGAAGGAAGACACGGGGAAGAGGTTATATTTCCTACTCCCTTGATGTTCGTTGTCTTCTGGGAAAAGGGCCTGGGTTGTGGTGGAGCTTGTTTAAGCTCTGTGGTCACAGTTTATTCACCTCTTGTTTTTTTTTTCTTTAGAAGTAAAAATCAGAATATAACACAAATGAGGCGTGCCAAGCCCCGTGCTAGGTTGTGTGTGTGTGTGTGTGTGTGTATGTTTGGCATGCACCTCATTTAAATGTCACAGTGGTCCTACAGAATATTTGTACTAATTTTCTAAGAAGCTAAGTGAGTGCCCCAAAGGCCACACAGCTGGTAAGTAAAATGATATTAATTCCGTTGCATTCTAATGACATATTCCCCAAATGTGTCTAGGGTGAGTGCATGTTCAAAAAACCCAACCTGGGCCCCACTGCAGAGCTCATAGATCAGAATCCCCTAGAGATGGGTAACAGGGATTCGCTCCAGGTGAATCTCATCAGGCAAGTTGGATCGATGCTGCTATAGCATCTCAAATGCTTTATAAAACAACAATAACAACAAAAACAAACAAACAAACAAACAAACAAACCTGAACTGTAATTCTTGGCATGATGCATGCTAGGGAAGTCTTTTCTCTTTTCCATAAGCTTTTTATTTTGGAATCATTTTAGATGAACCTGTAAGTCGCAAATAAAATACAGAGAGTGCCTACATGTCTCTCTCACCTGTTTGTCCCTAATGTCAAGATCTTACACAACCGTGAAACCTCGGTCAGAACTAAGACACGGACACTGACAAATTACTATTACTGTATTAGGCAACCTCTTAGCCCTGAATGATTTCACAGGAGAGGGAAGATAGGGCAGCCCAGGGTTTCTTTCCTTATTCCTCAGTGAGCTGAAGGCAGAGAGCATTGGTAGAAGGTCCACGACCGGTTTACACAGCATCTTCGTCATTCTGGTAACAGAATACGTAAGCCCATGTGAGCTATGAAATACAAATTGTGCCATTTTGGTGGTTTCGTGGATGCATGACATGCATTACATTCTATTTGCCTGTAGCACCAGGCTCTCACCAACCGAGCTAACCGGCCACTGCTATTTGCCTTTAAAACTGTCATTGCGTTCTAGAAAGATGGACAGTAAACATTCACACCAGCAATGAAACATTTTGTTTTCTTTGCTTTGCAAGACAATACAAAAGCAAATAAAAAAAAAATACTACAACAAGTTGAGGTAGAGACTGGAGAGGAAGAAAAAACACTTTATATTTTAGTTTCTTTAACTGCACTTTTTTTTTTTTGCTTTTTGGACAAGGGGGCCCACGTTTTCATTTTGCAGTGGGTCCCACAAATTACGTAGCCAGTCCTCCCACCCCTATCCAGGAGCCGTTGTCTTAACTTAATGAAGCCACTGATGGTGGTGACTTTGGCCACCAGGTGGGTGAGGGGGGAGATGGGCCCAGGGAAGAGGACTCTCTGCCATGTTAGGTCATTACAGACACAGAGGGAGCAGTGCCGACCAGCCCTGTCTGCCCAGATGGCTGTGGGTATCTTGGGGTGATTCCTCATATCTGGGCACTCCTACCTACCGCCCAGGGGGCAGTAGAATTCTTGTTGGATCTTCCCAGTGGCCAACTGCTTTTTGATGCGGAACGTGTATCGGCCAATACCACATCAGGAAGCAGGTCGACACCTGACCTGCCCCAGGGGTGTGCTTTCGCTCGCAATGCTCCACATCATGCTGCTTAATGAATTCTGGGCTCCAGTGAGCAGAGTTTTTTTTTGTTTGTTTGTTGTTTCTGTTTTTGTTTTTTTGTTTTTTAGCTTGAGTATTAAATAAATAAAAAAAAACACCCTCTGCATCTATAAAACCTGCTAACTCATTAAACATGGAATAAGGTATTTCGGTGAGGAGGCAGTGCAGGAGGTTTGGAACAGCAGCTCTAATTTATATCTGAAAACAAATTAGCCTAATGGAGCAGAACAAATACAAATGGCTGTACCGCCAGCCTGCACCAGGAAACCAGACAGGCTCTCTGGCTAATGAATGGACACGACGGCTCTCTCCTCCATTCTGCGATTTTCATCGCCATGTGCCTTTAGGAGAAGGAGTTCCAGCTGGTAGCGTGAGGTCCGTCATCCCCACAGAGCGAGCCCACGTTGCTGTGACAGGTGAAAGGAGATGCTGGCCTCGGCAGTGAGGAGCAACCCCTCATGGGTGAAGGTGACTGCTGGCAGCCCTGGGGGTAGGCGTGCCCTTCCTGTCCTAGTGAGAGTGTGTCACCTCGTGGTAAGACATGTGACCAAGAGCGGGTGGCCTCCCCTCTGTGGAAATGAGAACACCGAGTCGCTGGGGTGTCCCCCCAACCCCTCGCCCACCTCCTTCCCAGCCAGGCTCTCTGGGCTCCCACCAGCTCCCAATTCTTCTCTCAACCGTGTTCTCAAGGCTCCTCTGAGAGACACCCATTCCTTCCAGCTTAGATCTTTGTGGTGTCTTTTCTGGAATTCTCTGGAATTGTCTCCCAATTGGTCTCCCTGTTTCCTTCTTCCTACCTCCTGCACAGAACTGTGAAAATGGTCTTTTAAAAACAGAAATTTGATGGCTTGGATCCTCGGCTTAGAACCCATCGTCTCCATAGCTGTGAGGACAAAGCTTTTCCCTTTGGTATTTAAAGTCCTAAAGCTCTTTCTAGAATGTTCTTCTCTCAGCTACCAGCAAGGCTCATTCCTCTTTTCTTCAGAACATGATTCAAATGTACAAATTAACCCCTGCCCTCCCCCACACACTCCTGATCCCCTCCTACCAGTGTATTTTGCTGTAGCCCTGGTTAACTTGTCCTCTAACATGCCTGAATCCTTATTTGCCTTCTTACGTTCCTTTCCTTTACATGTACCGATGCAATTTCCTGGGGTGGGCATTTTTCTCTCTCTTGTTTGATGCCGTGTCCCCATCCCTGGCACATTGCCCCACATCCAGTAAGGCCTCAATAACGATTTGTGGAATGAATCGCCAGATAGATCTGAGCCTAGCCTACTTTTCCAACTGTCTCCCCTGCCACATCCTTAAAACCCTGCGTGGTCCAGCTGCATTCGATCCGTGAAGATCTGCTTCGTGCCTCCACAGACCTGCACCTGCGCTTCCTTCCTCCTGCAAACCGGACCACGCCTTTCTACGCATGCCCAGCCCTCCTTGTCCTCCTCCTGCTGCCTTCCTCCACAGCCCCACGCTGCCCTCCCATGGTGCACACTCATCGCGAGCTGAACGGACTTGTGTAGTCAGCATCCCTCCCTGGAGACGCTAAGCAACCCCACGGCCAGATGGTGCTGTTTGTATTTCCTTCCCCACCCTGGTGCTTCCGACGCTTGATGAATGAATACACAAAGACGCACAGCCAGTTAGTGACAAGGACCAGACTAGTGCCAGAGACTCCGGTCTCCCAGCCGTGGTAATTTATATATTATTTTCATCAGAGAACGCCTTTGAGAAGACATTCTCACCCATTTCCACCTGCGATGTGTTCCTGTACTTCCACACACTCCAGGCGGGTCCCCCACCTATATTCTTCCTTCCCAAAACAAACCTTCCTTTAATTTGTCACTCTCCTAATTCCCTACGTTAATCGCGATGTCAACTGATCAATTCACTTTCCCTAAGTGGCTGTTAAAGCACAGAGAGATATGAGGCATGAGGGTTTTGTAGAAATTTGCAGATACTTTGAAGTAATTCGAATCAAATGAAGACATCCTGGGCACATTTGCAAGTCTTTTGGTGTTTATTCCACGAATACATTTTCTTTTTTTATGAAAAATTTCAAACGGCAGGTAAAAGTAGCAGGCCTGGCACAATAGTAGGATTAGCACAAACCTCACAGATTCATCACTAAAGTGAACTATGAATTGCAACATTTTCTATTTCTTTTTATTCTTTTGAGTTATTTTATAGCATATCCCAGACAGCTTAGCATTTTATTTCTCACTTCAAAACGCTTCTCTCCTTCTTTTTTTTTTCTTTTTTAACATAATCACGAACACAATTAACAATAATTCCTTGGAAGCAGAATTTTCATAAAGGTATTTGGGCTACAGCTTCTCTGTATCTCTCTAATTATATAACTGGAGAGAAATAACCCCACTGAAGAAGGCGGTGTGCATCATTCGACTTCCTGACGTATTTTAGATGGAAGTTTGAAATACCCCATATGAGCTTTTCTTCCTGGGTGGGTGAGGCTTCACTGGCACCTTCTTATTACTCTGGATTTTTTTTTTCTTTCAGCGTCTCAGTAAACAGTGGCCTTGAAACACTGCATCCCCATTGTGGCCCACGCCTGGGCCATGCTGACAGAGCCCTGGCCCTTCCAGGGCGGGCATCTCTGCTCACCGTCTACAGGAAGCCTACATCCAAGGTTAAGGTGGAACTTAGATGACCAAAGATTTCCATTTTCTGTCTTCTCTGTTGGCCCTGGCATCTCATAAACAGAGTGACCAGGTAACGGCAACACGGAGAAGGCAGTCAGATTAGTTCAGCGAATGACATTTAAGTTTAAACTTTCAAACTCCCGATATCACTTGTACCATCCATAGGGCCGGGGAGAAAGCATCATAGAGACGCCAGGTCTGGATGTCAAAACGCCTGGCAGAGTCTTTCTGGTCTTACGGGAAAGCACTTGGTCGTGGGTGTGTCCCCTTCACCCCACCAGATCTTGCTGCCTCCAAGGGTCCACGCCCCACCACGCTGCTCACCCCATCCCTGATTTGGCAGGACCCAATTCCTGCCCCTGCATCCCTTCTTCCTCCCACCCACCTGAAGCTCATCTTCCTTCTAGAAGCTGCTCCTTTGCTTCTCCTGTCGCTAAGCAGTGTGGCGCACTCTGGTGGTGGTGCTCATGCTCACTGTCCACGTCTGTCCCATGCAGATTCTTTCGATGAACCCTGCGAGGCCTGACATGATTTAAAAACCTGGGGCTGTGTGACAGTCCCCAGCATTGTAGCCATCCTCACCTCGCCCTTCCCAGCACTGTGCCATCCTTCCTTCCTGGGAAGCAAGGACGTGTGGTGGCTGAGGGCTCTGTGGCCACATCGGTTCTGGCCCCACCCCTTAGTCACTGAGTGACTTAGTGACTTCTAGGAAGTTTGTCACCCCATCCAGCTCGGTTTCCTCATCTGTGAAGGGGATTAATGACAACGCTTTGTGCATTTGTCTGCTCTCCGGATTGGATGACTTAGATCGTGAAGAGCGCCGGGTAGAATGTCTACCATGCGGTAAGAACTCGAGGTATGTTGGCTGGCGCTCACACAATTGGCACAGCAGCGTCTTATCTGTCATCTGCTCTCGCAGCAGTCGTAGTTATCCAGCTGAAGTAGCTGTTAATCCTTTCGTTTCGGGGGTGGGAAACGCAGCACAAGGAAGCTTGCGCCAAGACAAAGAGCTAACCTAGGTCTGGAGTCAAACTGTTTTTGTGTTTTTCCTGCTTCGTTGCCGAGCCCCAGAGATACCTAAGTCTCAAGATCAACCCCACCCACACTTTTCTTTGGGGGAGAAAATGTCTTTGGAAGCCATTGACTCCTTGGGCCTGGTTTCCCACTCAGAGACAGGTCACTGTTGATCAATATTCAATCCTCCTCAAGACGGAACTATGGACGCATCCACTTCCTTGTCTGGTATAACGAGAGTGAACAAATGATTCTGACTTCAATTCAAATCAGAACGAGAAGGCTGGAAAAGGAAAAGTTCTCGAAATACGTGGCATTGGACCAGACCAGCAATTTGCAGAAGGGACGGGCACTCGGAAGGCTGAGTTTCATAAAAGAAAAGGTGGTTAGAGTACAATCAATCCATCACGCTACCTGTGGACAAATAGATGATTTTGTCTTTTCTTCCAGCCTCCTCATAATGCTAATTACACTGCTTCCACCTTTTAGAGTTGCTTGATTCAGCTGGTTTCCAAGGAGGCAGAGGCTGAGATCTGATGCCTGAAACTGCTACTTTCCTTAGTTCTGTTTTGTGGCCCCCTGGGCTGCCCTTGACCCCACCTCATCTTGGTCTCCCAGGGGGACGTAGTGAGGGTAGGTGGATGGACCGCGGCCTTCGTCTCTTTTCGGGAATCAGCTCTAAGGTTGCACAACACAAAGTGGCATTCGAGTACCACTCCCATATTTTTTGTTATCCCCTGGACCATTTGTTAGTTTTTATTTTTTTTAAATTCCCTCATTTCTTTTATAATCAAAAAGGACTTAAATAATCACTGTCGAGTCAGGGTAAGATGGGTTTTGTTGCAGTAACAAACAAACCCTGATATCCCAGTGGCTGAACACAGCAGAGTTTTATTCTTCATTCATATCAAATCTGATGTGAGTCAGTCAGCTCTCTAGGGCAGCTTTTCTTAAAGATGACATTCAGACCCAAGCTCACATCATCTTAGAATGCCATCATCTCAAAATGTGGTGAAAACTTTCAGTGCATGCCGCCCAAAAGTGTGCTGCCTTGGTGTACTGAGGATTTTGAGCGGTAAGGCACTTGAAAAACAAATGTTCAGAGAAGCTTTCTATTCATCTTTTCTAAAAGTCATTTCCTCTCCTCTAAGTTGCCTTTCCCTCCTTCCCCTGTTAAGATGGTATATAAGCTCTCCAATCTCAGTGATGATTTTGGGGATATTCATGTTTTTCTCCTGTGACACCCATGCACGTAATACTAAAAATTAATAAATTAATAAATGTATATACCTTTTCTTCTCTCAAGTTGCCTGTGGTCAGTTTATTTTGTAGGCCCAGCTGCTGAACCTAGGATGGAGGAGGGATGGCTGGCTTCTAGGGTCACTGAGGCAGGGAGAGAGGCTGGAGGGCTGCTCGCTGGCTCATGATGCCTCAGTCCAGAAGGGACAGGTTGTTTCACTGATGAAGATTTGTCACGTGGTCCCTCCTGACTGCCAGGTGGCCTGGAAGTGGAATGGAGCATGGGGAGTATTTGCTGAGCACAAATGCCTCTGCCCCAAGGATGAAGAAATGGAACACTGCTAGTATTACTTGCTGTGGAAAAGAGACGATCATAAATGTAATGAGAACAGCACACACAGTAACTTCTAGGTAGATATTTTTGCCTGCTAAACATTCTGATTCTTAGGTTTATTTCGTTTGTCCAAAAGATGTTAGAGGAGGAAAGGGATGAGAGAGGGACTGAGAGAGAGAGGGAGAGAAAGGGAGAGAGAGAGAGAGAGAGAGAGAGAGAGAGAGAGAGAGAGAGGGGGGGGGGAGAGAGAGAGAGAGAGAGAGAGAGAGAGAGAGAGAGAGAGAGAGAGAGCGCCATAGTAGCACCAAATAGAAATTTTCTCCCTGATGGAATCAGAAAGATTGAAAGATAATTGAAAGAGGAATAACTCTCACATATAATTCAGTGTTGTTTGATACCTTGTCATGTCTTGTCTAAAGTCATCTCTCTTTCCACCTAAAAGCTTCTGGTGGCAGCGGTGGTCCGTGTCCCACACCCAAGGAAACGCTGACCACATGGGACAATGCCACCCTCCAAGGCAGCAGCAAATGCTGATGAGGTTTGCTGTGTGCTGGGCTCTGTGCCACCGCTGCAGGGGGCAGAGAGCTGATGGTGACCGTCCCCACCCTCAGGATGTCACAGAATGGAGAGACAGAGAAATAAAGCAATGGTTACAACACGGCCTAAGAAAAGCATTTGGGAACTACCAGGTGTCATTGGACTGATGTTTAAAGGGCAGCGGTTTTTCGAGAAATATTCTGTAATGTCCTCGTGTGTTGTGTACACTGCTCGGTTTTATTTCCTTTTGATTTTTTGTTTGGTGGTTAATGGTATTCCATTCAATGCGAAATCACTGGAAAGAAGAAGAAGAAGAAGAAGAAGAAGAAGGAGAAGGAGAAGGAGAAGGAGAAGGAGAAGGAGAAGGAGAAGGAGAAGGAGAAGGAGAAGGAGAAGGAGAAGGAGAAGGAGAAGGAGAAGGA